>JAECUM010032708.1:0-41866 GCA_016617855.1 Megalonaias nervosa | reverse complement strand
CTCTCAAAAAAACGTTTGGTTTGATGTGGAATCTGAATGATACCTTGCAGTAATTGACGTGCTGTCACCGTAAACCATCGTAGGACTTCTTTGAGACTAGCTTCTAAGACACGAGCACGTATTTGTGGATTTTTTTCGCGACTGATGCCGTACAAGGCACGAATCAATTTAATGGGAAGATGAGACTGAAGGGACGTCATGTTGACAATGTGTGAGACAGAGTCCAAGTGACCGAGGTTTTTATAGATTTTTTTGGGTGATTAAGTCGACGACGGAGACGTGTACACGATAGGTCCTCCGTCTTGGCACCAGGGGTGAAACAGATGGGTACGAAATCGCAAATAATCGGGAGTAGTGGATTTTAAATCCACGAGTAAATAAGCGTGTGGGGTTTGAGTGGCATCGTCGTACGCATGAATCAGCCAAGGCGTTCCTAACTGTTTGGCTAAGACTTGTACTTGCGATTTATCTCTAGGGCTTTTAAACAACACCAAGTAATGAGCATTGAGACTGATGGTACGATGGGCTTTACTTTGTTGAAACAAATTTTGGGTAATGTAAATGACACTGGCATTACGATGATGCCCTTTGCGCGTAAACCAGAGTTTAATTTCTTCTTCGTCTTCTCCTAACATGTCGTCAAAAATAACCAAATGAGTTTGACTAGGGTCAGACACGATTCCGTCGTCTTCGACAGGAATGCCTTCCACAAAGACGATGGAATCACCTTGACTTTCTCGCAGAAGGCTGTACGCCGATTGCCACTCTTTATAGCACCACACGATTCGTTGAGGAGGACGATCGATCAAATGATGTTTATGTTCGATCAAACGTTTGACAAATTCGGTTTTGCCTGAACCGCTAGGTCCAGCAATGAGCATGTTAAAGGGATGACGAAGATACAAGGCCTCCCAACTAGTCCGATCTACGTGTTCGTCAATGACTTTGACAGTGGAGGAAGAGGGAGCAGAGACAGTAGAGGTAGCCATAGTAGTAGTAGTGTAATAAAATGTCACTTGTGACACGAAGACAAACAAGACAAGAGTTTTTATACTTTTTTTTTTTTTTTTTATTGTCATCTTTATCAGTGAACAACACGAAAGACAAAAATACATAAAAGCCATATGGTTAAGTACAGGAATAAAAAACACAACAAAACGACCATAGTGGAATATAAACAAGTCTCTGTACAACATTTTTTGTGATCAAGAGGTGAAATCGTAGGAGTAGTGTGTAATGTTCTGAGAGTCTGTACATTCCTTGGTTCAGTCACACAAGGGTCCTCCCGAAATGGTCTTTCAGGAATGTCAATGACAGTCCTGTCTTGAAGAGAGTGGTTTTCCTCGGTGACAGACTGTTCTTCTGGTATGGACACTAACACAGGTTTAAAAGTGACTTTTTTCACGGAACGTTTTAATGTTTTAGGATGACAAATCTTGGGCATAGTGTGCCACTTCTTTAGCCCAAACCTCAAACCCCCAACTTTTCCAGTCACGTACATCTGTCCAGTGAGGGTGTAAGTCACAAGCTACACACACGTCGTCGTACACATCTTCAGTACCTAAAAGTTGACGAATCTTGTTTTCCCGTAGAGGTTGAGAAGTATCCAAATGAAAGCGCAAAGCTTTGAGCAGAATGAGTCTCTCGTGGACATTTAAAGGGATCACTTTCATGTTTTGTTTTGGAGTAATAGGTACTGTTCGTAAAGAGTCCACAAAGAATCAGCTGGTAAACGAAATCCCAGAAAGCAAGTCACTAAGACACACACTACACGTCGACCCCAATTCAATGGAGACAGTTCTCGTAATAGGTGTTGGTAATCCTCTACCGTTTGAATACTGTCATTGATTTCCTTCCACGGAATCTGTTGTATCACGAATGATAAAGGTCGTGGCATGGTAGAACGTTTTTATACCCTCTTTTTTCGGCTGCTATAAGTGTACTTTTTGCACAGAAGTGGTCGTATTCCGTCGGCGTATTCAAAATATTTAGTCACTAACTTGCACATCACACGTCGTTCAGAAGTTTCCTCTTCAAGTAAGTTTACATTGTGTACAAGATTTTGGTAACCCTCTAACTCTTCTTCTGGAATTCGATGCAGTAAGTGTACCTGGTAGTAAAAATAATCACTATCAGCAACACAATTCTTCTTGCTCACGAGTAGTTGATCAATGTCTGACCACTGGAACACTTTCATCAGAATCAATCCTCTTATAGCATTTAGGTACCAGTGGTTCCAACATCGGTGACGTAACGGATGCAATGATTCTTTTCTTTTCACTTGTATTTTGACGAACTCACAGTAAATGCATTCTCTCAATTCCACAGGCAAAGCACGAATGTTCTCTTGTAAAGTATCCATAACCCTGTCAGTCAAACACTTCTCCTAGAGCGAAAGTAATGAACGTAGTGGGTAATTTCTGACCACTGCCATTCCAGGAAACGGTCAAGAATGTCAATAAAATCTTCAAATGTAAATGGTCTAAAGCGAAATAGTAGAACGAACGCACACTTGATCCAGATAAATCGGACTTGTTTGTTGACTTTGGTCAATTTCCTCTTATGAATTTCTCGACACAAATGTTCTACAGTCACTAATTGAGATTTGACTCTGGCAAGTCCCTGCCATATGTCCTTGTAGATCTTCTCTTGCAATTCGTTTGGTAATCTTTGAAGATTATTTTTTACATCGGGTTTAAATACTTGTCTAGGGATTGTCCAACGTTGGACTCCTAACTCCGTAGCTAGCTTTTTACACAACATGGTAGGGTCACTTCAATGACGAGGTCCCACTAAAGGCAGGTAGTGACACTCTGGAGACCATCGAGCATGTTCCAGGTAAGCGCAATCTTTCTTCTCCCACTGGTGAAGTGAGACACCGCAACTGAAGCACTTGACTTTATCTCCTTCGCCCAAGTAGATAAATCCAGCTCTGGCTAATTCTTCGGGGGTAGGTCCTCCTAGATATTTTGGCCATTTTCCTTGGAAGGTTTGCAATCGACTTTCAAAATCACAGTATTCTGGCAAACGCACAGGGAACGAATATTCGTCTTTCACAGGTTCATTTCGATGAGGGTACGGTGAAATCCTTAGGAGTTTGCTCAGTTTTACATGACATCCGTAGGGTGGTAGTCGCTTGGTTTCCTGTGGAGGTGGCCATCCACCATGAAAACCAGTAAAGTGAAAAGGTGTGCGATAACGAGTGGCATCGCTTTCACATCCGTCAGGTTTGACACGTACAGCATCACTTTCCATGGTAGGCATGGTAGTAGAAGTAGTAGTTATAGCAAAGTTCCCATGATGATGTGGTACTGAATCACTAAGGTCATAGCGTACGGCATCCCTACCATCGCAAGGCACAGCATCGTACTTGAGTTTACTCTTACTGGATACTTGCTGTGTGAATGGATTCATCTTTCTCGCTTAGCAATGGTAGTCACAATGAACTATCGACCTTGAACGTTGTCCCTTTTTATATGCTGACCAATATCGGCATGACCGTACGGTAAAGTGAAGTGATTGGGAAGCCGAACTCGCTTCTGGTACACGATTTGATAAACTTTTTCCAAGGGTCGACTGACGATTTGGTGTGTGGGTAAACGTACAATCTTGTGCGGTTCGTGGGTGGTCACTTTAAAGTTTCGATCCTGTCCAGACTGCAAGGCTTCTTTCAATATGCTAAAGTTCACTACTCGACTGGTGCGATAATTAAGAGTCAATCCTTTCACTTTACACTCCGTGTGCACATCTCCTTGATTGTTCCGGTATTCGTAGCCGTAATTTTTGGGACCGCCACTTGCAAAACTGAGAATCTTGTGGTCGGGATGCTCGTCCGTCCAGGCTCCTAAACGGTCTCCTTCGATGACAGGGTGAGGTTGACCCAGGCGATCAATGTAGATGCAACTGTCCGTGTCAAAATACAGCACACGATCTCCTAATAGTTCTAAAGCTTCGTACAGTTTTAAGCGAGCATGGGCTGTCACGTAGGCCGCAATGATGACATTTCCAAATTCGTCGGCTTCTACAAAGTCCAGTTCTTCTTCGTAATTGATTAAGAGCAAGTCCTCACGAACGACGTCCACGTGTTTCATGTATTTGGTTTTGTCGTGAATCATCTGCAAGTATCGGAAAGGTTCTGTCAAATACTCCGTCTTGGGTAAACACGGTCGTTGTGCCATTTTGCCCCACAAACAATTCAACATCACTTTGGCAAACGATCGCCTTCCTTCGTTTTTCTCGATGTGGTCTAAAGTGATGCCTTCCTGCTTCCAGTATTTCTCTTTGAACTTTGTTTGGTCGTCGGGAGTGTGACACCAGGAAGGATATCCGCTAGCTTCTTGTTTCAGTTTCAAAAAGGCATTCACGTAGTCTGCAAAAATGCCTTTTTGAGAATCGTCGCCCTTGTGGTATTTTTCTGTCTTGGGAAAGTGGTAAATTTCGTACACTTCTAACAGTTGGTATCCCAAGTCCAGAGCTTTAAACAATTCCACGCTGACCCACGTTCCCGTCAAGGCTCGTTCTTCCTGAGTGTGCTGACAAGGGTGGTCTTGGTTGCACGTTTCAGCACAAGTACGACACAAGGGAAACATCAGTTTTCCTTGGCAATGATGTGGTAAAACGGGATGGTACAAGTTCGTGGGAGGCAAGACTTTACACTTGATCAATCCTTCGTATTGTCGAATATTGTCCACGTCGATGTGTTCCGTCAGCAATTGTGGGTGCCCTGCGGGAAAGTGACAATATTTGCACACGTACGGATACAGAGAACACACGTCCAAGTATTTGATTTCTTCTCCTTTCTCCTCGTCGACTTGGTACAGCAAACAGGTGGCATTCGTCCGTCCTCCGTACAAACTGTCCCGCGGGTTCAGAGGGTCCACCAGCTTGTAACTTTCCACGATGCGCTTAAACTCGGGATCGGTTTTCAATCGCTGATCGTACTCGTGTTCCCACATTTCCACTACTTGGTATCCTTGCTCTTCTAACTTCAAGCGCCGCTGACAAGTGGCCTGGTACAAGTCTTCCATGGTCTGTTGTAAAAACTGGTTTTTAGTGTCACGTTGAGGGTAGCAGATGGGACATCCGTGAAATAAGCACCCGTTAAACTCGTACACGATCTTGGGGTTTTCTAAGTCCCAGCCGTCTACCGAATACCTTCCGATGGTCTTTTCGCCTCCTCCGTTGCGAGCATGTTGGATCCATTTGTCTTCCTTCTCACACAAGTAATGTAACCAGCGTAGGGCTTTGACCGAGTATTGACGTTTGACAAAATTGGTCGTTTGAGGACTGATGACAGCTAGGGTGTTTTCGGGCATGAATCGTTGACGATACACTAAGGAACACGCTTTGGCAATGGTACAAGCTTCTTTCAAAGGATCGATCCCTCCGTGTTCCATGAACAGTTCTCGAAATTTTCCACAGCAGCGACGTAAAATGTCTACGTCGGAACGACAATATTTTAACATTTCTTCTTGAAAGTCAAAAGGGTCCGAAGCGTGAGTCTGGTACCATGCGTAGAAAGCTTCTCGTTGTTCGGTACGCATGTTGTCGGGGTCGTAGTAGTGAGCCTCAGGCAAATGGGGTAGAACGGCGTGTTGATTGGCTTCGGTATTGAAAAAGTGTGGAAAATAGCCTTTGGCCATTTCTGTCATGCCAAACGTTTTAGGCATGCGGCTCAAAGGCATAGCCAAGTAACTCATTGAATCTTTAAACTGTACTTGTCCCACTTGCATGGAAATGATTTTGGCTCCGTTCAAAGTTACTTTCGGACGTTCGGTACTTTGTTCCGTATAGTATCTCAACAGAAATTGTCCATCGTATCCCGAGAAATTGTGAGCCATCACCGTGGCATGGCGATGACAATCTCCGTAACGTTCGATATCTTCTTGGCTCCACGTCTCGTCGATAGGGTTTAAGATCCATTGGGCAAAATCGGCCAGTGTGTTCGATCCCCGAAAGATTTTTTCACGTCCTCCAGGAATCTTGCTGCAGTAAGGGCAATGAGTCAAGATAGGCTCTTGGATGCACTTCTCGCACGCTCGGTGAGCCACGCAGAAATTAGGAATGTGAATGCCAGTCTCTTGCATGCATTCGAAATCGAAAAAGATGAAATTCCCTTTCTTCTTCTGGTCATTCTCTTCTTCTTCTTCATGTTTGGAATGGTATTTTTGAATGTAGCATTGGTGTTCCAAGTCCACGGTTTGGCGACAAATGTGACATCGCTTCTTTCCTGAACAGACGTGCGCCTTGGCATTGTTGGTACGTATGCCTTGTCCACAAGTAGGGCACAATCTCAAGAGCTGACAAGCACATTTCTGCTGTGAACCTTGCGTCTTTAGGTGTTGTTGGTAACAGGCAGGACTGACAAACGTGCGCTGACAAACAGAGCAATGCACTCGTTCTTGTCCTTCGTCCAGACAGGGTGTAGAAGCTAAACATCCTGAGCATTTCGATCCACAATGCTTGTGTTGCTCTCGATTGTTATAGCCATAGTCACATTTCTCACAGTAATAACTGTATGACAGGAATGCAGTGATACTGGTAATGGCATCAAAATGTTCATCGTGATGATAGACGTGAATGTATTTTCCGTCTTTAAAATCTTGACCTCGAAACAACAGAGGTCCGCGCACTTCTTGAGGGTGAACTTTCAAGGTGTAACGTGGAGCCAAGACGTCTTGCAACTTTTGCATTTCAGGAATGCCGCAGGGTGTGTCTTTAGCTAACCCCGCTTGCTGTAACAGGAGTTCTGCTTCTCTTTGTTGTTTGGCTCGGTCCGATCGTTGAATAGTTTTCCAGGCTCTTTTCCATTCTACCGTATCGTTCTTGTCAGCATACGTTTGTCCCACCACGATGGCACGGGCTAAGCACATCTTGTCTTTTGGATTGTTAATTTGGACGAGACTACGCTTGAGGTTACGCAAGTTGTCTACGCTTGAGGTTACGCAAGTTGTCTACCAACATCAACTTTTTTTTACCTGTCCCTTGGGGAAGAGACACGTGGGTCATGTACAGTGTCGCTTTTCCGTCCGTGATGTGAAATTTGTCGTTAGATTGTTGTACGTGTTGAATCTTGTCCATGATTTTGGAAGGTGTCAATTCTGTTGGACTGCTAAACTCGATCCAAACGGGAGACTTCAAATTGTCGTGATGAATAGAAAGTCTCAAGCGATCGTCTTCTTTGGCTCGACATTGCCGTTTTAGTGTGGTTAACAAAGAATCCCACACATCGGTGATGAACCCTTCTGCTTTTTCCAAGGGTACGTCAGACTTGAAATCTTTAAATTTCACTGCGTACGTGTAGGCTGTGGTTCTAAATTTTCTGGAAGAGCGTTTGTCCGTCTCCCGAATATGGTAGTACTTTTCAGGGTTTACGAATGGTAATGGACTTTGATTTGGTGTAGACTCTTTAGGCTTCGATTCTGGTTCACTCATCTCATCTTCAAAATCGCTGGCATGAATTTGTGCCAAGACTTCAGCTACTGTGCGAGGCGATAAATCACGTTTCTGCCTCTTACTTTCTTCTTCTTTCTTTTCGAAATGATGCGATCGTTTCATCTTGACGGCAAAAAGTCAAATGACTACCTGTGAAACACCATGAACCCCTATATATCTATGTCAGACCAGGGCATATATAAAGGGCTAGTGACTCCCCTCTCAGTATTCATTTCGCTCTCAAGCCGACCAGCACAATGGAAGAACCCACACAGATCGAACTTCTGATTAGAGCATTGCGAGGTGTGATAAGAAAGTTTTCTTCAGACAAGCCAACGGACTACTCTCCTTCCTTTCGAGATAAAAGTCAAGATACTTGCTATATCTGTCAAAAGAAAGGGCATTGGGCTACAGAATGTCCAGACCGTCAAAGAAGCAAGGCCAGTGTCAAAAGAAACAAAAGTCAAGATACCTGTTATCATTGTCAAGAGAAAGGACATTGGTCTTCAGAGTGCCCTAAGAAACAACAGGAGCAGGAGAAGGAGGAAGAAGAAACAGAGGTGACCTCGACAAAAGAAGAACCCCGACACGTTCAGAAAGAGAAGACAGAAAAGAAAAGAAGACGAGAAAAATGTGAGGAAGAAGAAGAGGAAGAAGAGGAAAAAAGTGTAAAAGTGAAGAAATTGAAAAAACAGAGAGAGTGAAAGAAAAAAGACACAGAAGAAATCTATGAACTTTTTTAAAAGTGTTGTGTTGTGTTATGTTGTGATATTGAATTGTAAAAATTTGTAACAGAATAGACCAAACTGAAAAAACGTAAGTGTCTCTTGGTTTTCATTATTTAGAAATAATAAGGACCTACACTCATACACTCACAACACGTACATCATAGGGTTAAAGAAGGGATTTTGAGTTTTAATTGATTTTGGCAAAATGAATAGTCACTCTTTTCGAGAGTATTGGGTAGCCCTGAAAAGGACTGTTGAGTGTTTGTTTTTTCCTTAGAACAAACTCAGGAACGAGAATCAATTCGCTTTAACTGTCTTAAGCCTTTGCCACGGCCAAGGCCTACTTGTGGACTTGCTCCTGTCAATGATCTAGTAGATATCACTAGGGGTGGTATCTCTGGTGTAGTCACAGGGTTAGGTTGTTTGGCTCGGGAAGGTCTTTTTCTCTTGGGTCGTAATAAAGAAGTCTGATACATTTGTTTCAGACTTCTTAACTCGGCCAAAATGTCCAAGAGTACCGTGACCGTTTGACTTTCGCTGTTCTCCTTCTCTCCTAGACTTTGTTTCTTCTCTACTGCTTCTTCTTCTTCCTGTTGTTTCCTTCTTGCCTCTTCTTCTTCTTCTCGCTGTTTCTGTTCAAGAAGAAATGCTTGCTCTGCTTCTTTCTGCTGCTGTAAAAATTTCTCCAATTCTTCTCTCTGTCTTTGTTTAAAATCGTCGACACGTGGTAATGAAGGAGAAAGTGGCGAAGGTACTGGTACCGGAACAAATTCTTGGGAAGAAGATAAAAAATCTACTAAATCCCAGTTGAAATCAACCTCTTCGGGAAGTAGCACTGTGTTCACTTTGGTAGCTGCTGCTGTACCATTACTTCTCGTCTCCACAGCCGGTGCACCCCAATTCATTGTCTTCTTAGGTTCCGTCATGTTTCACAAAACACTACCGCATCGATTCACTGCGCACAGACGCTAGTGTGCCTATATAGGAAATGTGACGTCACAGGTAGCTCTCTTCGGATTGGAAGACAGACTCCGCGAAGTGACTGAATTTTGTAACGCGTGTTGGGATTGGTGAACCCTTTCAATCCGTTTCGATCCGGTCTTCCACTATAAATCAACGCGGTTCACTTCATTCCCTTCACCTGTTCTCGTCACAGAGAAGATGTTGATCGACGTAGAATCCTCTACTTTGGTATCCTCAATGCTGTTCCGTACAGACTTACCCATGTATGTGAAAACAAAATGGACTGTCATCCGGATCACCGGTGCCACTCTTTGGAAAAGAAGATGTTATGTGGAAAGACAAGGCTGTCTTAAGCGGACTCTCATCTACGGACCAGAAGTGAGACACAGTTTAAGACAAACTTTGAGAAATTTGAGGAAGATAAGAAGACCTATGCGATGTCCTGTATGTTAACAGAATGGTGTTAACATCACATAACAAACAACGGCCCTTTTCAGGGCCACTTCCAATGCCTCGAAAAGATCTTAATTTTCATTTGGTCTCCCCCTAAACGAATATATATAAAACCCTTCCTCTACTAAAAGAAACACGAACGCTCTTGATTCGTGTTTGTCTATAGCCCTCTCTCAGGTAGCTTGACGTCACAGTACTTCTCTTTTTGCTACATTGTTACCAGTGTGACGTCATGCCACCTGTCGCTTATCGCTCTACAAACCCACAGTCTCCTAGTCACCGCTCTACAAAATTTCCATTGTCGCTATACAGGCCCAGGGTGTTCTAGGCCCTCTACTCCATTTTCCATTGTCGCTATACAGGCCCAGGGTGTTGACCTACTTCTTGTCGCTATACTGGCCCAGGGTGTTGACCTACTTCTTGTCGCTATACTGGCCCAGGGGGGGTCTGTAATGCTAATTCCCATTGTCGCTACGGTACCCCACTATACTACTGTTGACTCGTTATCCAAGGGTTCCGGTGTCGATACCTGCCCATGACAGCCATGGTCGGCTGCCTTGGTGTGTCCTTGAGAATTGCCATCATTTATTTGGGCCTGGCATTGCCAATAATGTGTTAAATGTGCCTTTAAAACAATACATCCTTAACTATCTAATTGTTACTCGTGCACATTATAAATGTCATTTCATAAATGCATTAAATCATTCAAAGGTGTTTACGTATGATAACGAAATATAATTTATATGGTATTACACAAACATTTTAAGGTGGTGACACTTTTGAAGTTTCTGACATTAGTTCTCAGTTTGTTTTGCTTTAGATGACCAGATAGTTCCATTATTTCTGTTTCTTGTTGGATTCATCGTTCGAATCGTTAGTCAACGGTTTCCTACTGTGAGTAAATGAATCATCGAGATAAGTAACAGTACCTAACAAAGTCGTGTAGAAGGTGCAGACGAGACCCTCGGATATAACAGAAACCCATACAGTACAACCGGTAACTGAAAAATAAAATTTATGCAAATACTAAGTCTCTCTCTGTCTCTGTCTCTCTCTCTCTCTCTCTCTCTCTCTCTCTCTGTATGACTGACACCCACACACACACCACTGCTACAAAAGACACGTGGTTACGACCATCTACGCAACGTATCCTTGTTTGATTTATCCAGATGAAAATATTTGAGAATATTCCCTGACCAAACTTAGTCCTCACTCGATAATCTCATTTGACAATTACAAAATATTGACGGGCAATATTATGAAAACAAGAAAAGTAGGCAAAATCGGAAAATAACGTAAGTATCATCTAACATAAACACATATATGAGATAGCATATTTATTTTGACGACAACTAATTTTAGCCACTTCAGATAATTCTAAATTGAATCGTTCAACCGTACACTGGATGTGTTTAACTACATATCAAGATAGTTTTCTTGAATCACTGAGAAGGCAAATTCGAACGGAAGACTTACTTGTTAAAAGCCAAGACAACAAAATAGAGAAACAGTGAAATTCAGTTCTTGTACATTCTGGAAAATGTTGACGAACAATAAAACCCTGCACACAAATTCGCTTAACTTATCGAAGACGTGTTTAAATCAATGCACAATATTCCTTGCAGTATAACGTGACTTGGGAAGGATAACAACTTAAAACCTATGTTCGACCCTTCGGTATTACTGCCATTATGTACCCTTCATCGTTATTACATTTCACTATACGACACTGAAGGTTTAATTTTTCCACCATTGCTAACGATTTAATAATTTTTTTTTGGTATGTTTGAAAAATCGGGATGAGCAAATATGCTTATCGTGCGAGTCGGAATGATATTTCAATGCAAATATTTCGAAATTTATATGATGAATATAGTGGCCGTCAACATGCACACAAAATTTGGACGATCGTGGCTGTTTTAGTTGCCACGGGCCCTATGGCCTTTTTGTAACTATCGGTACAGTTCGAGAGCTTGATTTGCTATTGTGTGATCAAAAATAGAGGAGAAATAACCGTATTTCTACTTTATTGTTTCTTCTTTTGTTTCAGTTCTCGGTAGAATCTGACAAGACCAGTACTGAAGATTCTGACGCGATTTTATTTTGTTATATGAAACTCATCCTAAAATGGCACATATTTCCATGTGCACTGTTCTACGACTGATGAACAGTATGATCAACACCAGCTAAACTAAAATACAAAACAGAGTGATCGTAGAACAACTGTATGATGTCTGAGACAGTGCCTAAATAAATTCTCTAAAGCACTCTGCGAAATACCTCTGATGGTAATATTCGGTACAATATGACATCTGTGAAAAGAATGGCGCTTACTTGGGGGTGGGGGTGGGGTGGGGTGGACAATAGCCGAGAGGTCCACTGCAACCAGTTCTGACACGGTTCTTGTACAGTGCGGTACTCTTCAACTGATAATGTTTATTTGTATTATGAAAGATCCAGAATAGATCGGAAATAATCTGTATTGACATGAACTATAAAGTTCCTTGCCAACACATTTTGGAACATGATTTATTATTGTATTGTTGCATGTTATTCCGCACACACGTATAAATCGACTCCAGTTTGTTAGAAGTAATCAGTAGAACAAAAACAACATAGACCCTAATCTGCAGGCGCATTATGCTATGGCAGATAGGGGTCTTTGTTGTTTGCAGTTTGACTCAACTTATAAGCGGGTACAGAAGGTAATCAAAGTAAACCGAAGAATGAACAGCGATTCTCAAGCCATATTTATTCTGGAGAACGTTATAAACATCACTCAGTGATTTAATACAGCTATAAAATCCATGCAAATACGTCCCGTTTAGTTTTATAACGAAAATAAAGATTATTTTCCCCCTTTCTCTTTGTTAATTTTATATATTTCTACCTTTATGCCTTATGAAGGAGCACTTAACCATATTCGTGAAACTCATTAACACATTTGCAAACCAGCAACTTAGAGTTTTATTTTCGATAATACACAATAAATATGGACTAGAAAGTTATTAGCATCGTGGGGACAAATATTTCGAGCTAGAAAAGCGCTCTGTGTCAGGACAAGAAGACTTGCATAGGCAAAAGAATCACTGATCATAACAAACTTTGCAAGAAATTAAATCATAAACATGGTTGAGAAAAGACAAATAGTTACTGTGTTTAAGAACTACATATATCATTATGCAAAAAAGGTTATGGCTAGTGTTTCTTAAGGGCTTACGAGGGAATGAGCTTTCCTAAATAGAGACATGCATGCAGACATGCATACATACGTAGGTATGTACGTACATACGTACATACATACATACATACATACATTACCTGCATTCAAAACCAGGGACGGAGCATACAATGCTATTGCCATGTACATGATCTGAAAACAATAAAAGCAAGACAAAATGTGTTTGTTTTAGAAATGCAAGGAACTCACGCTGGGTATGATCTGGACCATTTCTTCAACATATCAGCGTAGACATAAAAGTATGATACTTGTCCAGAACTCACCACATGGAAAGAAACCTCGGAAAATACACGATACAAAATTTGGCTGAAGACAAATAGAGAATTTCTAAAAAAGGCGTTCGTGTTTTCATGAAAAATACATATGCACTCTGTTTTCATGGTTGTTTAATAAAGCTAATGACTTCTAGAAGAGAATTATACTGATATTTTGAGACTTATCCGATGTTAGAAAGGTATAAAAATAGATTTATTTTGATGAATAATGTGGACGCCAATAAAGAGCTGAAAGTGATATAATGGAATCAGTATTAGTAGTTAATGAGGACGATTGGGGGACAATGGGACTTCTATGATAAATTTGGTGTTTTGCAGTTTGGGGACAAGATTTATAGGGACAATGGGAATTAGCATTACAGACAGGGTCTTTGTACTATAGTGATAAAAGGTATAAAAGGAGTGGGACTGTATAGGGACACTGGACGCTGACAACAATGTCGCAAGTGGCAGACTTCAATCGGGCGGAACAGTGTGGCAAGGGAGATATACATACATAGACATAGACAAACAAACAAACAAACAAATACACAAATATGGCAAGGAGAGAATAGTTATCTTTTCGAGGCAATGGAGTGGCCCTGAAAAGGGCCGTTTAGCTTTCTTCTACTTTCTCTCCTCCATTCTCTTTATCCACCAGCACCTTATTTTCTCCATGACATTCCTCTTCTTCTTCTTTTCTTATCCTTTTCATCCTACTCTTCTTCTTCCTTCTCCTCTACCTCCTATTTTTTTTTTCTCATTCTCTTCTTCTTTTTCCAGCTTAGCAATGTAAGCACTGATTTGTTCCTTTTCCTCCTTTTCTTCTTTTTCCTGTTTGATTAGTTCCTTTAATATATCTTTCCCTTTCTTCAAATTATTTATCTCCGTATTCAATCTCTGCGGGCTATAAGTCCCATACTGCATCCTAACCAACATTTCCTCCACCATGCCTATGGTATCCACCACCTCTTGCAATTATATCATCTTCTCCATATGGTTTGTCGCCATTTTTTATTCGATGTTGAATAGCGTGAATGACGAACGCTCCATTTTATATGTCTCAAGCAGGGACTGACGGAAAACATCCCCTCTTACCAACTACCCATATCACCTACCAAACAATTGACAATGATGAGAGTGCTAACCTAAAACAAATTTTTATACAAAACAACAACTAGTCCTAACAAAACCACAATACTTTCTATCATTACATAGTGGAGAAGGAATGTTGTTATATACAAATCACACCATTCCCTACAATCACATCATCAACGGAGTTAGTGTTTATAGTCACACTACTTCACATTCACACAAAACAAACACTCATAAGTGTAAGAACAGGCGGTTTGTAAAGGGAAAAAAGACACACACGCGCACACAAAAACAAACAAAGGCCAATACACACACAGTGAAGTGTTTATAGGCACACTTATATTTTTTATCTACAGACAAACACCCAAAGACAGATAAATTTTGGGAACTTGATCAGTGTCTCTTTTCTAGAGATCTTGTTAGCCTTGAGAAGGGCTGTTTTTTTAAAACTCCAAATACACCTGGTTAATGGTGACACCTCCCAGGGCAGGCACCACAGACACATAGGCGGCTGCAGTCCTGCTCTCAATTGATACGTCTGGTTGGGAGCGCAGAGGGGGTTGAGTGGCCTCATCATCACAGTTTTCACTCTGAGGGATAGTGAAGACTTCCCTCTGTCTTCAATTGTGCAGCCTGGGATGACGAGGTCTCCTTATTTCCTGCCGACGCTGCGGCTTCCACTCTTGCCGCTGTGTCTCCAACTCCTTCTCCCAGTTTTCCATCTGGGGGACAGCGGCTCTTGGTATTAGTGGTAGTGCTTGTGGTTGTGGCTGACGTGGTGACGTTGTCGTTCTCACCTAAGGCTTGACCTCACACAGAAGCCTAAGTATGAGGTGAGGCAGGATCTCTCTTTTCTTTTCCTTCTCTTCTTTTTTCTTTTTCTCCTCCTCCTCCTCTTCTATCCTAGCACTTTCCGGGATCGACTTCATCGCCAGTGCGTCTAGTATATGCCTGGCATACTCCAGTTACATTTGGAGTTCAAGAAGCTTTGTGATTCTACTCATTTTCTTTTAGATGACAAGTCAACGATGGGTAGCCAGACTGTTTAACGCTTCGAATTATATGTCTGAAGCACGGACGTGAAGGAAAACATCCCTTACACAAAAAGCTAACAATACCTACTTTACCATCCATAACATGGAATGCGCGGACCTAAAAGAAACACTCACGTTCATTTTTTCACCTATAAACGTACTTTATTATCACTCCTACCTATAAAAAACACACACACAGACTATCTAACCAGTCTTACAATATAGGCTCACTTCTGTCTTTTGACATAAAATAGAGAAAGGAAGTGTTTATAGGCAAACTTCTATTTTTTTAACCTACAGACAATGACACAAAATTATATGATTGGCAATTTGACTAGTATCACTTTTCTGGATTGTTGGGGGTAGCACTGAAAAGGGCTGTTTTATTGGAGAGGGTTATGGCAATCTCTTATCGTCTAAGATTGCGTCCCCGTCTGGCTGCAGGCTCTCCGACATGATAGGGTCTGCTTCTGCGGAAGGAGAAGGAGAACTCTTTCATGTCCACACGACAGTCCACGAAACCTCTGTCTGGCTCCTGCTGCTGCTGCTGCTCTCTCTCTGCTTCTGATGTCAATACTTCTCGGTCCATTCTTCTTGTTCCTTCTTGATTTCGTTTTTAAACACCTCTTCTATAAGGTCTTGGGCCACTTGTAACATCCTGACATTTTCAATCTCATCAGTCAATTACACAATACAAATTCAATATACATAACACAATATAGTTATATATATAGCACCTCCCCCCATAAAGAAAAGAAAGATTTACACAATAAAGCTTTATGTTACATGTTAGTCAGATAAACGTATGACACTAATTAATATTATATAGGAAGATGTCTTATGAATGTCAGAGGAATACACAAAACAAAGCAATATAATAATTTTATACATGTGAAAATGCATCAGCAATCTAATAAAATTTTCCCTTGATCGGCCTGTTGTCAATGTATTATTCCTGCAACATCAAACTCCACCTTAACAATATCTGATTTTAGTTTTTATTCTCCAAATGAAATTACCGGGATTGTGATCACTAAACAGAATAATCAGTATACACTTCAAAGTGTTGTAAAGTCAACATGAAAGCGAAACATTCATTCTTGATTAGGGAATAATTTCTTAAGTGCCGGTGTATCCACACCAGTTGATCATCTTGAAACAATACTCCGCCAACCCATAGACCACCTGCATTAATAGAAACATTGAAATGATTGACTGAAATCTACAGCTGAAAAGACCATTGAACTCTTACTTATGATCTTTAATTTAACAAATATCTCCTGACATCTAAGACCATTAAACTTTTTTTAAGTTGGAGTTTGGATAAACTTGAGCAAACTTTCCGATTATTTCCAGCCATACCCCAAAATTGTATCAGTTACTTTTTACTGATAGGCACCGGGAATTCAGATATAGCCTTGACCGTAACTTCTGTTGTCCCACAGTAAGTCCTAAAAATGTAACACAAGTACGGCAAAACAGTTTTACATAAATTAATTGTCAAATTTGCATCAATGAGTCGATCAAAGAAAATCTTGATGTTTTTCATGTGATTTCTCCAGGTGTCATTGTAGATGATGACGTCATTGACATACGCATCATAGTTATCTAAACCAGATGTCGTCATGTTCATGAAACGCTGTAATGTTCAGAAAAATGTTATACCAAATGACATCACTTCATATTCATATAGTCCATCTTGAGTTACGAATGCCAAAATTACCTTTGCTCTTCTATGAGTGGAATTTGCTAGAATCTTTTCAAAAGGTCAAACTTAGTGACATATTTTGCATTTCCGATTTTATCAACGCAGTTATCAATTCTTGGCACTGGAAACGAATCTATTTTGGTGAAACTGTTCACTTTTCTTTACTGAGAGCACATGCGGAAATTATTATCTGGTTTAAGCGCAAGAATACGTGGTGAACTTTACTTACTTTTAATTCGTTCTATGAAATCATTTTCCAGCGACTATGGAATTTCATTGTTTAGACATTCCTGTATAATAGGATTCATAATGTAAGGATATTGTTTCACAGGTGTAGAATCTACAATTTCAATGTCATTGTACATTTTATTTGTTCGTGTTGGAGCATCTGGAAACAAGTGCTTTTAACTTAGTAATAGGTGGATTAAATCACTCTTTTCTTGTGGCTGCATATGTGAAAGTTTCTGGCCCAGATTGTTCAATATTTCTGAACTCCGAAGACTGGCTAAACCAAAGTCACTACTATCGTTTTGCATTCCGTCATTTAAATCCTCACAGTATGAGAATGTGAAACTAAATTGCTTGAATGATTAACAAGGCTACCTCTATTCAACATACTTCCTTAAGATGTTTATATCGCGAAGTTGTTTCTGTTTTCGCCTCCCAGGAGTATTAATGATATATTTTAAGTTACTTAACTTTCTTTTCAACTGTATAAGAACAATACTACTTAGCCTGGAGTGGATTTTGAGGTATAGGCAAGAGAGCCCGAACTCTATCGCTAGGTTGAAGACTCTTGTCTTTTGTACTTCCGTCAGACCTTAGTTTCATTATTGACTGACTAGAGTGAAGATTAGTTCTTGATACTTTTGACAGCTTATATTTGAGATCGGATACATAGTAAAGAAGGCTAATCTTGGAATCTTCATTTGGAATAAATTTACCTTGTAATAACGTCAATGGTCGAGGGGCAGTATGTCCAAAAACTAGTTCCAAAGACCTAAAACCCAAAGATTCTTGAACTGACTAACTAACGGCAACAAAAAAGCCCCAAAATAAAAGCCACCCATCCAAGAAAACAAAAAAATAAGAAAAATAAAATGAAAACACTCACCCAACCTTTTCCTGTATCAAAGCAATTAGACCGAATCGAAACTTTCCAAAGCCCTTGACTTTCCGAGTGATAGGCAGAAGTTTTAAAGTTTTTGATGCCAAATTCATGTATTACTTTCTGGAAAATTCCAGAAATAAAATTTGAACCCTTATTAGATTGGACATATCTAGGAAGGCAAAAAATTGTACAAAAGAGTTATAGAAGCTATTACTATGGCTTCAGTTTTCATATTCCTCAAATGAATTGCCTCTGGAAATCTTGTGCACGCACACATTATGGTCAGCAAGTATTGGTTGACTGACCCGGTGTTAGGTAAACGACCTACAGTCTACCAGTATATGGTTAGCCAAATGCAGGAATAGGTTGCAGATAAGCTTTAAATATCTTCTGATTAGGTTTTCCTACTATTTCAAAAGGGTGACACGATCTAAAGTATTTATAACGATTACTTTTAATTTTCGGCCAATAAAAATGATTCAAGATCTTGTGATAAATTTTAATGACTACGAAATGACCAACCAAGGGATTTCCATGGGCATGTCTAGGAATTTCCTGTCGAAATAACTTAGCAAAAACAATTTTTGATAGGTCACCGAACACTCATTGCCGGCGGGTATTTTAGGTTCTCTCCATTTTCTCAACAGGAACCCATTTCTCACAAAATAATAGATTGGTACTTGTGCGGCTTCACTTTTGTTAATAGCCTTCTGAAACAAACAGATCAATTCATGATATTTTTCCTGTTCGACAACAAGTGATTGTCTTTTGTTACCCGGATTATAATTGAGATAATGAGTAGCAAAAAGATAATGATCACTGATATCAATACCTCTTGACTGTTCAATACCAGGATCAAAAGTAACTTTATCAAAAGACTTACCAATATTTGTGTCAGCTAGAGGAATAGTTTCCTATCAACATCAGTCTCAAAAGCCCTTTCTGCTATAGTTATATTAAATGCACAAACAGGGTATAAATCAGGGATTTCAACCTCAATAGGATCAACGTTTCGAGCCAAACAAGGCTTGTTAGTTGGAAATGGATTAACCACAACCTTATCTCCAGCTAGGTCATTGCCTAGTAATAAATGAAAACATTCGATAGGTAAAGATGTGACTTCTCCGACAGTCACGGGTCCAAAGACCAAGTCTGATGAACGGTGTACACAATGGGGAGGAATGTTAACAAAGTCGTATTCTCCTCCATGAATGAGAGTACTCTCATTAGAAGAAGACATCACAAATGAAGGCAAAAGTACCTGATAATGAACGACTCGGTGAACAACCCGGTACTTTCAACAGGAATGGTTTATAATTCTCCATAATACAATCAGGCTAGGGTTTGTTTCACTCAACAAATATATTGCTTTAAATAAATGACCATGACCTTAACCTCTTACAAATAAGAGCATTTGGAATAGCATTGCCTTGATTCTGTTACTTCTTTTCAGTCTGTAGAAACACAAAATAGCACGCTGTTTCTTCTTGCAATAATTGCACGTAGGCAGATATAAGGATTTTTTAATTAGTCTTATCAGAAATTTGATTCCCAAAAATTGTGCCTGGTGAGTGCCAGACGTACTGACAAATGAAATTTTGTGAATCAATGAAAAATCGTGAGTTGTACGAACAACATTTTCCAAAGTTTCTACCTCTTGCTCATCAAGGTAGGTCTTCACGTCAGTATGGACGCAATTCTTGAACTCTTCAACTACTATGAGTTGCCTGAGGTTATCGTAATCTTTATCAATTTTCTTGGCTGAGCACCACATACCAAACAGTCCTCACGTACCAGCTCATAATCATTCAAGATATTTGTCTGAGGTTAGTATAATCTTGATCAACTACCTATCAAATAGTTGTTCTTTTTCCCTTGCAAATTCGACATGGGTCTGTTCAGTTTTTTCCACAGTTCCCAAACGTCTGTCGATATGCCTCAGTTATCAACTCGTAACCCTTTCAAGATACTTTTTTGACCACATCACAATTAACACTTTGTTGTAGACTTCAGGAGCTTTGACAGCAAGCACACTTTGTAATAATAAAGTCCAACACTCTTTTCGCTTTTTCAAATTTTGAGCAATTTTCTCAAAATAAGGAAAATATTGATCTACTTCTTTCTTTAAAGGTGTTTACTAACCTAATATTTCTGGTAACATCAAAACCCAAACATGTGTGTAAAAGAGAAGAGTGCTTTCTGCCTGACAGTTTTAAATCTTTTAACCTAAATTGCATTTTCCTTTTATTCTTTTCTCTATCTCTTTCCCCTTTATGCAATTGCATCTGCCTTTCTCTTTCTTCTTTTTTTCGTTCCTTTTTTATGTATTTAAAATTTCATTATCATCTATCTTTCTTCTTTTCACTTTCTGTTTCTCATTCCTCATTCTGCATTTGCTTTTCATCTCTCGCTCTCTTGTTGCATTTGCTGTCTTTGAACATGCAATTCCATCGTTTCTTTTTTAACTTGAACCTTTCTTTCTTAACTTCCTTTTCAACTATTGCTTTTAAAACTGTAATTATTTAATTTTCATATCCGAACAGATATCGTCTTACTAATCAAATCAAAATATTGTTAGCTAAAAATTCTTTACAGCCAAGTATTGGACCAAAATATTTTATTTCTTGCTTCGTTAAACTAGCCTTAACTTCAGAAAGACCATATTGTCTGGCAAGCTAAAGCAAACTCATCCTTTTTTAAGGACTCTTCTGGGTAGATCTTAAAACTAAGATCACCACTTTAGATAGCACTGCGAAAGCTTGTTGGTTTCACTAAAGATTTTCAAATATGTGAAATCTCAATAACAGTGACAAAGAAAATTCCGAAACAAAGTGAATTTAAATTTCAGAAGCAATTCTAATTTTTCTTAAATATGTTTCAGAAATTCGTATCTTGTACTAGCCGCCAATTTTACATTTCGACTCTGTGGTCTTCAACCAAGTAACAGAAAACATAGAAAACCAAAATATGTTGTAAAATTCAACAAATAACTGTTTTCCTGGAATACAAGAGTGAAAATGTAATAGTATGTCACAGTATAGTGGATTAAATTCAAATAGTCCTAAAGGATATATCACAAGTATCATAGCATATATTATTCCGAATGAATTCCAGTGCTGTTTTGAATGAATCCGATTTTGACTTTATTGATGTGCTAATGGCTTAGAATAGTGCTAACGGTCGTGATGTTATCACAATGATATAATCTAAAATATCCTTGACTGAGTTCACTAATTTCTAAAATAGTTATTTTGTGCTAGAAGTAGTAGGGAAAAGTGTTGGTTCTAGCCCAGAGACTCATAAAACACCCCCAAACAAATACGGATTGGTCACCCTGCCCCCCCCCGCCACCACCCTCCCCCCGCCACCACCACCCTCCCCGATCCGTATTTGTTTGGAGGCATTTTAGGATCGCTGATCTAGAACCAACACTTTTCCCTACTACTGAAGATTTCACCAATATTATTTATAAAGTTTAGACAAAATTTCACTAAGATTATTTATAAAGTTTAGATAAAATTTCATACCCTATCATTATCATACTTTTTTTGATAATTGTTTTCAAATCAGGCAAAAGATAGGGAATTTCCAATGGATTTTCCAGAATGTTCTAGAATCAGATAAAAGATAGGGAATTTCCATAATACTCAATCACGGGATTTTCTAGAACATTCTAGAATCAGGCAGAAGATAGGGAATTTCCAGAATACCTCAATCACGTGATTTTCTAGAATGTTCTAGATCAGGTAATAGATAGGGAATTTCCAAATGGATTTTCCAGAACAGCAGTATAAAAGGCGGTCAGAATTTTCTTCTAGCCATTGCACTGCTACACTTCAAGAGGACATCTTCACCGAGCGAACAGTTAAGTGAAAATTTTGTAAGATTATTTTTATTGTTCATACCGCGTCACCAATTATCAATGTTTCAACCGTTGATACCAGAAATATTTCATCATCACGATAATAGAGACAGAATTTTACTTTACCGCTCACACAGCGACAACATTCAAACAAATCCTTTATTTGTGGTTTGTTAAGAGGATATTTTTTGTCGATAAAATATACTTTTGACCGATCGAGATCGATGGTAAGTTTAGTATATTTTTGTTGACTTATCGGATCGTGAAAGTTTTTAAATTCCGCTGATAACTTCTGGCTCAATTGTTCAAGGTAATTGAAATACTTGCTGTCATCAGATCTGATAAGCGAAAGTTTTAGCTTGTCACGAATTGCGGTAAAACATATACCGGATATTTCATTATTAATTTCAACTGTCAACTGTTTGCCGTCCATCATTAGATATTTGATCTTGCTATTGTAGCAATTTGTCACTGTCAAATTTTCAAACATTATTTCTAAAGTTTATATAAAATTTCATACCCTAGCCGTCGAATATGATATCAAGTATAGATCTATCATCGTGACAGTACCCAAGTGCAAATGTATCTACTCCATTTTCGCAATAACGTTTGTCATCAAAATTACTTAAACCGCGTTTGATAATGTCATCTGTTTCGAGTTTATGATGATTCGTTCGAATAGCTATTGCTCTTATAAAACTAACGCCGCCGTCAAGCGCGTACTTGTAATCATCAAATTTCATAAACTTTTTAACAAAATCGCGAGGCAGACCTTTTGCCTTTTTCGTTATTTTATTATTGTCTAACAATACCGCATACATTTTACTGCGCAATCCGATAAAGTATTTGATGATGCTCTAGTTCATTTCATCTTTGAACTTACCAATAACCTTTTTGTTTGTGTCGTCATGAAATTTACTGTCACGAGGGTAATCGGAAAGATCAAACAGATGTCGATTGTCGTATATACCCTGATAGACGTTCTCACATTCAATTTCATACACGAGCGAGTCGGTATCAGTAAACAATAGTCTACTTGACGGCCACTGATTTTTAACAAAATTATAATGAAAATCATACATGAGCCACTTCGATAAATCTAACACGGAAGCTCCAACGTAAATTGGCTTGTTTAGTTTTAGATTTGTTTTTCGTCGCTGTATCGCGACAAGATTTTCATTAAAAATTTTCATGCTAACAAAATCATCGTCTGACACAAGATTATTTCTGCGATTGATATCATTAACTAGCTCGATATTTACTCGTTTTCTAATATTTTCCATCGTCTTACCAAAAACGGAATTGTTCATAAGCTTAAAGAAGTTTTTTTCAAAATCAGTTTTCGCTAGAGCTTTCCTAGAAGTATTTGAGCTAATATAACCTCTCATCCACGGCGACTGATTAAACTTTAAAACTCTATGAACTTTCCTCAACACAAGACCAGCATCTACCGCTTGTTTTAAAACTTTGTAATGCAAAACATAATTTCGCTTATTGAGTAAATTTGGTACTAGTTTTTTTTACCATAGAATTTTGTCTTGGTGATGCTGTCGCTTGTTGTTCTTGATATAACAAACTATAATCTATTACCATTGATTCTGCACAGAAAGGATAATCGTTGTGTAAATTGTGTAGCCAAGTTGGATAATCGAGATCAACTTCAACGAAATACGAAACATTGTCGGGTATCTTTTTTCTGTCTCCGATAGAAATTGTTCAGCCGTAATCCAACGAAATCCACCAAAAGGCAATGGTTTTGCCATAGAATAATCGTACAAATTATTACAATCTAGATAAATTATATACTTCGAAGGAAGTTTAGGATTGTACTCTTTCAAGTATTTGTTGTTTGCTTCAGCATATTTCTTTGTTATAACGCTAATACCGCCTCGGATACCTTTCTCGATAAAATTGAACATATCAACGTCAGTCAGTAATTTTAACCTTACTTTACTAAACTTTAACAGAGCGTCCCATGACAGCCCGGGAGCAGAATAATACCAACAAAGATCTAGTCCATAATTGCTGTAGCTTACTCGACGAAAACTTTCAAAAACATCTGCTAGTAGTAATACATCTGTTTTCAGATACACATCATGATAATCACCAAATGTTCTGCAGTTAAATTTATTCCAAATATCTTGTGCATATTTGTACTCGTCATCTATAGTATTTTCATTTTTGAGTTGTGAATAAAATTTATCCTTGTCAGGTAAAGACGTTTCATCAAATTTACTCCAATCGTCGAGATACTCGTACGGAAATACTTCTTTTTTGGTCAGTAGATTAAATTTATCTCCGAAACAGTCTCATAGGTTATCAAACTCGCTACAACCTTTTACTAACTCATCTAATGATGCTGCCATAAACTGTAGGCTGTCAATAAAACGCAACTTACCTAAAGTAACTGACATATACTTTTCAAAATTATTTGGAATGCACTTGATTACGTTATTAAGTTTTAAACGAGATATTATGCCAGGATCACCAAAAGCTTCTACGATAATATGGCTATCATATCCTCGGAAGTTGTGAAGAACAACTGGAATAAAATTTGGAGCGTGAAATTTTAAATTACACTGATCATGAGCTGCTCCACGATATTGCCCGGTCAAATGACAATGGTCACGTACTTTTTTATTATCAGGCGAGTCAAAAGCTTTTTCACAAATATGACAAAATTCCGCTTGCTCGTGATCAGATTCTTGTTGAGGTGTCAGTTTTATCATTGGAGTTATTCTTTTTAAACGATTAAATATATTATTAACTTCGTTAATTAACTGCTTGAGAAGCCAAACAGCTGGATTTTTACCACGATATAATTTGATTGGTTTGGATAATCTCGAATCAGTACAACAAACTATTTTATACGCTACCCCACATGGAATATGATTTTGAGTTTTTCTTGTACTCGATTGGTTAGGATTATTTTCTACGCCAAGTACAGGCTGAAGTAAGCATTCGAAATCCGCGTATATAACGAAGGGAATTTTTAGTTTGTGATTGTGATTGACAAACTGTAATAAACTATTTTCTTTGGACGGTATTGTTATTCGTTGTACGTCACTACAGTATTGCAAATGCTTTTGTAATGTTTCATTGTCTGAGCAACCGTGCAAACAACGATAACAGATGTACCTTTTATTGTTACGTTTATTGTACTGTCTACCAAATAGTCCATTAAAGTGTTTGATCCAAACGTAATGATTTTTATAAAACAGCAAGTTTATCGTCGATTGTGAAGCTTTTTTCTGAAATATATCTCGGTTACATGTTTTCTTTTACATCTAGTCCGAAAACATTTATTGAAACATTATTTTGCTTTTCAAACTTTGGTATTTGATTTTCTGCAACTGGAAAGTCGATGCCATGAAAATTTAATTTTGATACGTGACTAATATACTTGTCAACACGATCAGCGTGTTTTTCTGCTGGAAAGAGCGCAGAAAGAATAGCCCACTGAAAACATCTGTTATCAACGTTCTTTACGTTTATACAGCATTTTTTATTTTTTTATTTTTTTTGGTAGATCAGTATACGAACTACCGCGTAATACGTTATATTTTATTGTGTGAAATAAAATTTCAGTAATAATTTCAAATTTAAAACCCGAACCCGATTCGGTAAATTCTTCTATCTTTTTCCAAATTTCCTGGTGTATTTCATTAGCTAGTGTCAGTCCCAATCAAAACACGCCTTGATTTTGCATTAATGTAAGGGTCTGCGATTTCCTCGCTAGTCACAAGTAGCTTTGAAAATATAACGTGATATTGCACTAATATTCTTAGACCCTTATGTTTTTCAAGTTCACGTTTCACAGTTGGCTCTAGCAAATGATAGAGATTTGTTGCAGTGAAATTTACCAGTACGATTTGTTTATCAAACTGATAACTGTTGTCAAATCCTGTAAAGGCAGTCGCTATTTTTTCAGGTTCTCCCATAAGGCTCTTTGGCTATATCACGTAATTTCAGCATTGCTATATATATAGTGTAATATTATATCCCTATTTTTTGTTCGATCGATAACTCACAGCACGCCAGTTGAAAAAGCAATTAGAGATATAAAAATTTTTATGGTATAATGACACAAAATCTGACGAGCGCAAACGAGCAAGAGTATTATTACGTTCACCCCAAGTACAACCTATATTCTGGAAATGCATTAGGTTCGGTTATTAACATAAAATCTGGAAAATCTGTTGGTGAAGCAACGCCGGCAGGTTATAAGATTAGCGTAAGTGGAGATAATGCTGAGAGAACGGAAATGTTGAAGAAAGATTTTATTTACACGTTATTCTGCAATGAAATTCCAGAAGGATGGTCACCGATGATAATATTGAAAACTTATCTTTACAAAGTGAATTTCAACCGCATCCGGTATTTGATTTATATGAGGCAAATGATAAGGGAATTATTAGACATATAAGAACAAAAAAGTTATTGGAAGTTTGAATAATATGGGGTATCTCACGGCAACTGTCAGAGGAACACTAACCGATCAAGATAGTTATCTTAGCCATCGTTTTGTTTATGAGGCGTTTAACGGACCTATACCTAATGGTTTGGTTATTAATCACATCAATAACATAAAAACTGACAATCGAATAGAAAATTTAGAACTAGTTACCCAGCAGGAAAATGTGAGAAAAGGACGAGGTGGTGGTGTCAATTTTAGATGTCCAGCAAAACCTGTTGTTTCATTTAATCTCGAAAAAGACGAGCAAATCAATTTTCCTTCAATCACATCTGCGGCAAAACATTTTAATGTTGATCCCAGGTCAGTAAAATTTGCTGCCGATGGAATAATAAGAGCAACTTTTTCAAGAAAACATAATGCTTGGATTTTCTTTGCTTATACTATCGAAGATATTTGTAAGCGCCTTTTTGGTTAAACAATGATGAGCAAACGCTATAATATCATATTTATCAAATTTTAGCGTCATTATTGCGCTATCATTAAGTTTATCCTTTTCTACTGCTGTTAGTAATATCCTATCATTTTCGCCAGGCATTACAATAACGTCAACAGAATATGCACTATAACCCGACAAACATTTTCTCACTGCTTCAGCTAGTTCGTTGTAATTTAATATATTAACTTTTTGTTGATATTTTACCTCGTTAGTCATCTTATAACAATAAATTAGATAAAAGTATATTATAATATGAACTTGATGAAAAGACTTGCTGAAATATACGCGGAAGATACAATCGCAAGTGATACAATCACTAACGACAAAGTCGCTACAAAACTACAAGTAATTTTACCAATCTCTACAGATATAGACAAATCTGCTAGTTATAGCGAAGATGATATTTTGTACAACAACGAATCCGACGATGATGAAGTAGTTACTGTCGCTGACAGAAAAAATTACAGCAGACCAACAACTGGACGATATAATGTTAAGTATCACATTTCTAAAAAAATAATAAAATTTAATTTTACTGTTGCTGAACAACAAACATTTTGGCAGCTTATCAAACCGTTTTTAAATCTGAAGATAACTGGCCAGCAAAGGAGCATAAAATACGATTTTATTTTTGCTAAAATATTTAATTTGATGCCAGCTGATAATGAAAGAAAATTATATTTAATTTCGTTATGTGAACCTATCAAATGTAAATCTGTACTTGTGAAATACGAACAAATTTATAATAACGTTATTAATAATTTCGCATTGACTTAGTTGAGATCCAACCATTAAATTTATCGCTATATCCTCTCCACTTAACTAAACTTTGTCACCGCTTTTTCGGATAACTTTGTCGCTAACAAATACGTCTTGTTCGGTTTTCTGAAGTTCCTGCTCGTAAAAACTTCCGGTTATAGGTTCACCTAATAAATCTTTTAACGCGTATGTTACAGGTATTGTTAAAAGTACTTTATCAACAACAAATACTTCTTCACTCCAGTTTGGAGTAAATCCTTTTTCAAACGTTTTTTTCGTCAGAGATATTCTAACTTTATCACCCACTTTAAATCTATGTCTGCGGTACATGTTTTCGTTCGCTAATATCGGAGTTTTGATTGCGTCGTTTGGCGACAGTTTAGTGGTTCGGTGTTTCGTGTTATTATATTCATCAACTATCTGCGGAAGCTCATCGACATATCTGTTTGTGCTTTTAGCTGTCAAATATTTGTGCATTTTTCGTTTAGCGTGCGATTAAATCGCTCGACGACAACGCTTTTACCTTCGTTTCCTGTAACATACTTTTTGATATTATTTTGTTCCAAAAACTGCACGAACTTTTTATTGAAAAACTCCGCTCCGTGACCGGTCCAGATTCTATTTGGTTTTCTTTCAGTAGTTGTTATTATTTGTTTTAGCGCATTAGTTATCGACGTTCCTGTTTTATCCGAAACTGGAACACTAAAAGCATATCTACTAAAAACATCTACAACGTTAAACAAGTATTTCTTATTATCATTAAACTGAGCTAGATTTGACACATCTACTAAATCTATCGCCCAGATATCATCAACGGCATTTGCGACAACTTTACGTCGCGTAAACTTGTTTTTTTAGGTTTGTGTAGTTAGCTGCCAGATCATCATACAATTCCTTTCCGAGTCCTAATTTATATTTTGCTCCAATAAAACCCTGTACCAGCCTTCTATCGAAACGTTCTCGCATATTTGTCGGCTCCATATCACGAAGTTCGTCTAACATTACTTTATCACAGTCTGATTTTGAGTTTCCTACACGAACGTTATCAGGACGTTCAATGTCACGATAGCAGATATCATGGCGCATTGCTATTGCATCAGCTTGATTGTAAGGCTCTTGTCCTGGCAGCGGATTATCATTTTCATCTAGTTGTTTATCTAGCGGATTATAAGGTCCAGTATATTTATGGCGTGGCAATGTCCAGCCTCCTTTTGGTTTCGGTAATTTGCCAATCAATTTATGTATGTCTATACCTGTTCCAATTATTTCACTGTTGTTACAACGTTGACAGTATGTGACAATTTTTTTTTTGCTCGAGACATAAATCTCTGTCAGAATCACAGTTGCATATCATTCTATATTTTTAGTCGTCTACTAAAATATTTTTCAGAAAATAATAATTTTATTATAAATCTGAAAAATATTTCTGAAAAAATGAAATTTTACCTGTTTCTTAGTCAAATTCTGACGTTTTTTCGACCATTTTGCCCGATTTTTAGCGATTTTTTGGACAAATTTCTTATTTTTTTAGGGCAAAACCCCCAGCATTTTTCAATATAAATTTTCATGTTTTTCAATATTTTCTCAAACAACCAGCAAAAATTAACGAAAAATTTATGAAAAATAAGCAAAATTTGGATAAAAAAGTAAAAATTATCAAAAAATGCGAAAATTTATATTGAAAAGTGCTGGGGTTTTCACCCTCAGAAAATAAGAAATTTGACCAAAAAATAAAAACCAGTGGGTACTTATCTTAGTCAGAGACAGTCAGTTAATCATCTACTAAAATGACGTCCCTGACAATGTCAGGGCAACCTGCTCCGGACAATTTCTTTAAAAACATACTTTTTCGTTTTCCGCAGATTGCGCAAATACTTTTCAGCGTTGTCCTGTTGTTCTTTGTTTTTTCTGTTGTTTCATTGATATTTTCTGTTTTAGTTTTACATTTGAGACAATATCTTGACATTATTATACACATAAGTTTAGATAAAATTAATTGCAAGCTTCAGATAGCTTTACAAAAATTTATTGCAAGCTTCAGATAGCTTTACAAAAATTCATTGCAATCTCATCATTAGCGTGAGAAGGTTGTTCGTCAAACTGTAAAATAAAATTTAAAAAATTAAATTTAGGCTGGGACATCTGTTTAATGAACATTATACAATAATATCCGCAAGCAGAAGTTCCAACAGGTTGAAGTTGATTGGACGAATAATATATTATTTTATATTTTTTGCTTATATATATTTTTTATTGAGTCGCTCGGAGGAAGTCCAAACGAGTCAAAATAATTGTTATTATAAACTGCTACCCAATGTGTGCCGGATCCGTCGTTGAAATCTTGTATATTTATCACACACGAACCTACAGCTGGTACAGCGCTAAGTTCATCTTTAGAATAAACTCCGTGAAATCTGGGAACCGATCCTAACTTATCAAGTATATCAAAGTTACTTAGCGGGATGGCCGTGTTCCCGGCAATGTTAGTCCTCGTCCTATTCCTAGCAGATTCAGTAGTATACTTCCCGCTAGTCCCATTATAAGTGGAGCTATTGGAAGAAATCCTCCTTTGGTTGTTCTTCGACGTCGCGGTGTCTTTTTTTTTCGTTGTTGTTTTTCTTCGTCGTGGCATTATATTTATCAGTCACATAAAATTTATCTTTAGACTATTTTCTTAATACAACCGCCAACAATTCCACGACCTTCAACTGCTTTTTTCGTTGAACCAGATATTGCTCCAGACGCTGCTGCTAGTCCAAGCGTTCCTAGTATAGGTAAAATTTTTGGTATTATTGAGCTAGCTAGTACAGATAGTGCCGGACCGAAGAAACCGCCTTGTTTTGACATCGTTGTTATCTGTGCGGCACTTCAATTTAAAACAAAAGGTTTTTTACGATCGTACCTATTCGCCTGTTTTTTGGTCAACATTAATTTTGTTAAAATACCCTTGGAAATGTCAGGGTTGATTTTTAATGATACCTGTCTCTGCTTTGCAACGGCAGCTACTAATTTTTTAACTTGACCATGAGTCAAATATATTTCTTTTACAATATATTTTGTCATCTTATATTAAAGTTACAGATTAAACTTGTACGGTCATTTTGCCTCCAACAGAATCAATCGTAACAAATCTGTCGCTGATCACTAACGCGTACACGTACAACTGTGCCGCAGGAACTGCTCCGAGTGTCCAAGTAATTTCAATATCAGCTGCCGAATCAACAGCCCGTTCGCTATGTTTGCTAACATCAAAATAAAATATTGGATAAAGTGTACGAAATTCCATTACTGATATCTCAGATCCATCTTCAACATCTTGATATTTTTGCACTGCGTCGAGGAGATACTTGTAAGGTCGAGTAATATTTTTATCAGTGTCATCTGCAAAATTACATTCTATCGCTCGTTCCGGATATTGCTTTGAATTTAGCCTAGCATATATTCGTCTAACATCAGCGTTATCAAATATTGCATCATTTTGTTGTTGGTTACCACGTCGCGCTTGTTGCTGAAATACAACAAATAAATGTCTCGGCAGTTGTTCGCTTGATGTTGTTGTGACTCGCCATGTGTATTCTGTTGTATTTGGAACTGCTGTTTGATATATTTTATGTTGCTGAAAATAAATTTTGCTTGTGCGGTTTTCAAGCATATTATTTAATTCCGACATTTTAGTGATCGACGGCGTTATTCGTGGGATCCACAGCGCAAGTTTGTTTATGATAAATTGTACATCAGCTCCGCCTGACCTAAACAAGCAGTCGTTTTGTTCTGCCCGATCTAAAATAAGTGTATGTTTAACTCCACGAAATACTTTATCGTAATCGCGACAAAAGCCAAATATTGTACTTAATGGCAGCATCATGTAATTTGACGTGATCCTTCTGCAAGTGCCTTCCTTCTGGTATAACATTCATTGTAACGCGGATTTTTTTTACGCTAATTGCTTTATCAACTAAATCTAACATTGCAGCACCGTCTGCAGCTGCTCCTGGTGGTGTTATGTCAAGATTGTTACAAACAGCAGTAAGAGAAAGTCTTGTAGCGTCTGCGTTAGCGGCTGCATCTGGTGCGGCTATACCAAAATTGTTAGCATTAGCAATAAGAAAATTTCTTACAATTACAACATCTGCAGCGGCATCAGCTCTGTGAACTAAAACACCTTTGGAGAAAAGTTCATTTGACACGGCTAAACCACCAGTTCCAGTATCTTTAAACCACATCATGTTCGTTGCAGATGATCTTGAATAATCATCGGAAAACGAAATAATATTTAAGATTGTATTTGCAACTTGTAGGTGACTCGAAATATCTTCAACGGTTTGATTAGCTAGCTGATATCTAGCACTTCTGAATAAGCACCAGCCATTGTTTATAAGAGCTACTTCTGTTCCAGCTGCAATTGCAACAGGTGGATTGGCCACTGTCATAATCTGACCGCGAACTTCTAACATTGCCTCATGTGGCAGTAGAAATACATCTTCGTCTCGAGTATTAAATGTTCTAATACCAGCTTTATTTGGTTCATTAGAATTTTCATCGAGATACTCAACATACCCAAATTCTGTTACAGTGTCATCGGTGTCATAAGTTTCCGCTAAATCGAAATAATTTTTAACAGACAATTTTTTATTTATTAGATTATATAAAATTTTATTGCGGCGCTGTTGCTTTAGATATTAATTTTTGTATGATCTGCTCGCCCTTTGGTGATAAAAGTGTTTTCGTTGTTGTTATCATAGCGCGTTGAGTTTCTTTTGTTGGAGCGATTTCTGATATAACTTGCTTTATCTCAGATGTAGACGGTGCGCCTTTCATTTTTTCAGCTATTTTTTGTCCCACCGCAGTTCCAGCGGCAGATGCAGCTCCAGTTGTAAAAGCTTTACCTGCGTCAAGTGCAATTGGTGCAACTTTACGCGCGATTCCCGGGACATTTTCAATACTTTTAGTAACTATATTTCCCAAAAATCCTCCTACTATTTTTCTTCTATGAAATTTTTTTCTCTGTTTCATTATAGCTAAGGTTGCATAATTTTCATTGCCAAATCTTTCGCATTATAATTTACTAAAAATCTTTTAGCTTTACTTATAAAATATGTTTACTACTGCGCTCGTAAGTGTAAATAGTAAGTAACAACATCGTTATTCAAATCCAGCTGTCGTCCAGATTGATCTGTCAACTGCATATTTTTTGCTGTTATTTGATTTTCAACATTTAGCGGATAATAAATAACTTGCCGTGGACTAATTTGCATAAGAGAACCTGGTGGAACATCTGGCGAGAAACTATATATTGTTTGCCCTTTACTGCCCTGGGCTGAGTAAGATCCAGAAGCAATAGAGCAATTTATTAATATTGTGTTTACGTCAGTTATATTTACCGGCAGTTCACCGTCATACGTAATTTGTTGTTCAAAAACACCATAATTATGATGATAAAATCCTATCAATGATGCGATACTTGCTGGCGATATAAAACTAACTATCATATTTCTTAATGTCATCCTAGCTCGTAACGTGTTATAATTCGGTGTCAGCTCAAAATCATCAGCGACGCCGCCAGCATTTGTTATAAGTTCTTTTATTGTCTTATTTAGATCAGTGACATTATAAGCTCCTTGTGGAATTTTAAATGTTTTCCGTTGCGTGTTTCTTATTACATGTAGAGTAAATGTAAATTCATCGTTTACTTCAGTTTTTACGTTAGCCATGGAATGCCAACACGTACATGAAATTAGTCCAATTTCATACTGTTTTTCGCGATTTAATTTTATTGGCGGAATATAATTTTTCTGAAAAATTTGCGCTATCTTTTGCGGCTGTACTAGAGTCTAGTAATAATGTTGTTGACATTTATATATATAACATTTTACAAAATTGATATATTAAATCGATTAGATCGCCTTGATTTATATTAAGTCGCTATGTAAAGTTTCGTATTAGTCAGATGTTAATATATTTTCCGATCTTAGATTATCAAGTATATCAATAATTTCATTGTCAATTTCAGCGCTAACATTCCCAGCTTCTTTTGATGATATTAATAGCACTAATCTGCCTATCATTTCGGCGGTTGATGTAAATATTTTACACCAGTTCCAGTTTTTACTTTTTCTTCTGGTAATCTTTTATCTCGATTACGTTCATACTGATCTAATAATCTTTTAAAACCCCATTTTTTATAACCTCCTGGTTTAGTTCTGTACTGTTGTGCTGCTGTATACAAAGTCTCGGCAATAATTCCCTCTCTTATTGTATATAACAGAGGTAATATTTCTTCTTCTTCTCTAGCATTTTTAATTTCTTCGACAGCTTTCAAAAAATCATTATATACTTTTTGTAAAATATCCATCAGTTTTTTGTAATCATCTTCTGACCAATTTCTAATGTTATCAAGATCTTTTAGATTTTCTTTTGTTAAATATTTTTTCAATAAATTCGTTATACTCAGTATCATATATTTTGTTCCTAGCTTGTTTTCTGTAAATTTTTATGGATTCTCCAACAGGCATTATTTTTATCATAATTTCTTGGATCATTTTTTGTTGCTCCGACACATCTTCTATCATCTTTTTTTTTTATCTCAGTTGGATTAACTGTCATTCTTGCTATCGCATGTTGAAGTGCAAGAGGATTGTTCATTAGCCTGTCAAATTCAGCTTGTCGTGCAACGGGATCAGCAATATTTCTTACAAGTTCGTTTACAATTTTTATGGTTTCTTCTTTTGGTTTTTCCCCGAGTAAACCTAACAAACCTTTTTCCTGCAGTTGCTTAAGTTCTTCTTCTGATAGTGGTTTAGTTTCAGGTTATTTTCCAAGTAGTGCTTCAGTAACTGGTTTGAGAATCGTAGCTGTTGTTTCTGCAGCAGTTACTTGTCTACGTCGTGCTTGCTGTACTTTTTGCTTAAATTCTGCTTGAGATTGAGCAAGTTTTTTAGATCTTTTATATGTTTTCTACATTTTGCTCGTTTATCCATAATTATTATATATAAATTTTATAAAATTTAAAGAAGTGGAAAACACCTCACTGCAAGTAAATATTAATACAACAGCAAAACATTTTAGTTGGATCATTTGTAAGTTTATCAAATAAGAAAAAAGTTATATTTATCCTTTGTAGCTTTATGATATAATTCGATAAATTTATTTTTTGTCACATCACCGCATTGCTCGTTCACGATATTTCTAACGTCAACATTGTCCAGTCCCGGAAATAATATAAAACAACCGGTATTTCGCCGAATAAATCTGTCAACATTATAAAAACCTTGAGCTAAATAAACGGAATTACATTTCTTATTTCGCGACAGTGAAAAATACGATCTTATTTTATTCATTTCTATATTGTTTAACGGAATATCGTCAAAAACAACTATCTTATGTTCATTTGAATCAAGTTGATTAACTGGAACAAGATCTTCTGGTTGTCTGATTATAAAAAAAAATCTTCACCAGCATCAAGATCATCACGAAGTTTGTCATTATATTTGCTTAGTAGATCGTACTTATCTTGCTGCGGATTAATTGTATAAATATAAACTCGATCGTAGTTAAAATTATCACCAAGAAGCAAGTTCATAAGCAAATTTGTTTTTCCCGATCCAGTTCGCCCAACAATAAGATAATGACAATCTGGAAGTTCATTGTTATGTTTATGTTTCACCAACCGCTCTGTATCAAAGTTTAATATCATCGCCATTGTTGTTATATAATTTTATGTTATATTAAACTGACTAATGTTGATAATTTTATTAGGACAATAAATAATGAGCTACTATACAAAATTTGGAACGTTAACAGGAAATTCATCGGCTGAAAGTACAACAACAATAACAAACGGCAATATTGATTTATCGGATTACCTGAAAAGATCCGGCGACACAATGACAGGAAACCTGTTTATGTCAAATCAACGAGTACTAGGTTTAGAAACAGCGTATCCGCCAGTAAGAGTTGACCTTACACAAGCTGTCAGTTATGCACAACTAAAATCTGTTGATGACAACAAGTTGTCGTTGACAGGAGGAACTTTAAGCGGTAATTTAGATATGTCAGAGAAAAAATAATAAATTTTGAGACCAGATATCTACCACGATATTCATGAAAAATGAAAATAAAAAGAAACAAAAATTTATATGATAGTTTTTCAAAACGAGATATATTTAAACATCTCGGCATGTATTACCATGACAAAGAAACCTTGGTTAAAATCATCACTATGACGTCAGACGCAGAGTTAATCATTAAAGCATACGCAAACGCAATCATGCCAATGATACGTAAAAAAAGACCCAGAATTTGATCCGATTGTTGTTAATAAGTCTCTAAAGATAATCAAAAGTTTAGACGATGAAATTAGTAAGCTTAGTGATGATGAGCGAGAAAAGTTTTTTGAAGAGGTCAAACAAACAAAGTTGGAAGTAAAGTCTAATTCTTATTATGATATAAGTGAAGAAGATGATGTTCCATTACCATCAATCCAGTACTCTAGACAATTGTCATTACGAAATTATTACAACGAAATTAAAACAATACTCACAAAACCATATGCAAAATTAATGTTAAAAGTAGCTTCTGCTGTTGGTCTTCCTACAATTGACCTAGATCAGCTAAAGAAATTAATGTTAGCAAATTTCGTAGTCGCATATGCAATTATCAGACAACATCTTGTTCTAAAAAATTACACGTTACATCAGTTGAGCTTAGTTTTAGGGTATATTGATGAAACAGAAATCGATTACAGTAATTTTGTAAATAAAACAGATTTGTATGAGAGTGAAGTAGGAAATAGTTTTGATTCATACGCTCGGTTAAAGAAACAGTATGTACTAACAGATAAACGATATGATGATACTTCGTCAGATGTTTATGACAAGTACAGAGAGTTTATAGCTGATCCTAAAAATAATAAATTCCGCGAGTTTCTCGATTCGATTGCTGGTGATAGAACTTTTGTCTTTGTATAAAATATTGTATAATGAAAAAACAAATCGTCGATTTCAATCACATATCAGAAGAAATTCCAAAACATGATGTGGACGCACTAGTAAAATATTACAACTTTTATCATAAAAACCTCTGGTGTGTAAAAGAATGTTATAAATACTATAGCAAAATACTTCGGATAATATCGTATTTACCGTTGTTATTGACCGGCTCTGGTATAATTTCAAGTGGAGCATCATTAAATCCGTTTTTGTTAATAGTATCAGGCGTTGGTGTTTCTCTTGCAACAGCGTGTAAAAAAAATTGAACCTCGACTTGTGACTAAAAAAATTGCCTGCAAAACAGCTAGTATAACTTACAAAAATTACTTGATCAGATACGATCTTACTTGCGAGGTGTAAAATATGATATGGACGATTTAATACGCGAGTTTCATATTATTGACAGCATGTTAACAGATATTCTACCAATGAGAGTCAGCAGGTATGAAAAAGATTATCAAAAAAGTATGATAATGATAGGGTATGAAATTTTATCTAAACTTTATAAATAATCTTAGTGAAATTTTGTCTAAACTTTATAAATAATATTGGTGAAATCTTCAGTAGTAGGGAAAAGTGTTGGTTATAGATCAGAGATCCTAAAATACCTCCAAACAAATACGGATGGGGGGTGGGTGGCGGGGGGAGGGTGGTGGCGGGGTGTCCGATCCGTATTTGTTTGGGGGTGTTTTAGGAGTCTCTGGGCTAGAACTAACACTTTTCCCTACTACTCTAGAATCAAATAGTACTTTTTAACTCCAATGAATAATGTAAATACATAGATTAAATCCTCTCAGCTGAACACAGTTTGATTCCTATAAGGCTGATGTGTATATATAGAATAGTAATTCGGATCTAGACAACTTTATATATATCTTACCTCACATAGGTCACAATAATAATTTTATGAAAATATTCTCTTATCTCAATGGAATGTTCCATTAAATTGATAAACATAATCATTTCTAGAAATTTTGAAGGTAAATATCCACGTAAACATGTTTACTTCTAAGTAATAATTATCTTAATATATAATCTAAATTATAGACAAGAATTACATATGTAATATGTTGTTTACGAGTGTTATGTGGGCGTATTATGCTCATAATAATAATAAGTTTTAATGGTCATTTAGTTAATAACATTGTTTATGCTAATGTTCTATGATTGAAGTCTGCACCTTAATGACGAATTAGGTATAAAGCATACGTTGTTTCATTCATAAGTTTCAAGGTTGAGTAGAATTAGTTCAACAAACATCACGTGATCCAGCAGGGGCATAGCTTCTTGTGAATATTGGTTGTGTGTATTTAGAGAAAAGGCTACTGATCTATTTCCTGACAAGCCAGAGTAAATAAGCTGATTTTGTTTACTGAGACAGTATTTCGAATATCAAGAATGCTTCATTTTAAGGACTCCTATTACTGTGCGTATTATCTTCTATATAAGTGAATTATCACGCGGAAGTATTTATTCTTGATAGTATTGTTGGTCCTGGAAGAGATACATTGAGAGGACTGATTCATGTCATGTATTTAATAAAATATAATTCGTTGGAATTGCAGTGCTGTAAATCTTATTCAAAGACATTTGGATGAAGAGCTGTATTTGAATTATCGTAAACTCATTAAAGACATTTAGATTTATACATGTATTGGAATTATAGTGAATTCATTTTATGACATACCGAGGTTATAAAAAAAGTGATTGTTCTGTATTGTGGTAAATCAGTAAAATACAGATATCATTCAGAATACCTTTGCAACTGCTGAGATTACTTGAATTTACAGATCTTGCAGGAAGTTTGGAATTCATTCACCATACCGTAAGTTTGTTTTTATTCTTACACTTTGTATTTTAGAGAAATAAATCGATAGTTTTAGATAGAACAAAGCCTGTTGATTTGGCTCTCTTATTACCCTAGAGTCTTAACACAAAACATAATCATGTAGGCCAGACTCCTACCCTATATTATGAAGAAAGTACAACCACACAAAACAAACTAAATATACACAAGACTATATAAATCCCGAAACCCTATAGATCTATCTTTGTGACAACGATGACCAAGGCAGGCAAGATCATATATTCCTATATATTTATGCAACATCCCTTCTTGAAGCTCTTCTAACTGTTACCGGAAAAGATCAAACCTTTCACATCGTAAAGGAAAATGGTAAATACCACCTGTCCTGCATCTTACCGACCGATTAAATAACCGGTTCTTTTGTGAAGTTGTTTGTTCTACAAAAAATCTATATATGAGTTGGAATGACGACCTTGAAACCAACATCCACACTGTTTGCGATTATGAAGTTTACGAAAGTATTTCAGACATTTGAATCACGTGATATCATGGATGTTTCTGAATCATTGTTTTTTAAGTTGAACCAATCGAAAGTGACTTGTACCTTTGGTGTTTGAGAGTTATGCCTTTGCCGTCATGTTTTTACCCAGACAAACCATGCCAATTTCATCCCATTTGTTTCATTTTTGTTATAAGCATTTCTCGATTATCAATGACCTCAATTTTATAACAATCATTACTATTTGCGATTCGAACTATTGGTATTTGTTTTCTTTAAAACAATGTGATAATGCATAATTTATCACGTGGTGACTCATGTATCGTTTTAATATAAGAGCGTTATAAGATGTTACGTGTAAACTCGTACAAATGTAACAGAAGAAAAGAGTGAAGTCAGCAAGCTTTATATATTTTAACAAAATAATTTATTTCCCTAGAAAACAATGTAAAAATTGGTAAATAGGGCTTACGGTTTGTGAATACAATCCAAAATTTAATCCTAAAAATGCAAAAATACACGTCCTATCACTAAATAGTTCTATTAGAATCCGGGTTCGAATCTCGACGACGTACAAATATGGAAGGCGATGACGTCAGATGTGGTCCATGTACGAGTATCAATAATTCCTCGGCTGAATCACAGTTTTTGTTTCCGAATAATTCCAGAATAAATTTCCATGAATATCTTTCAGTAGTTTTTAAAAGAAAGTCAACTTGTTGAGTTTCCAGGAGAATAAATTATTAAATCCAAAAAAACAGATAAAAAACAAACAATCTGGCAACAATAAAAAATATCACCTTGTTCCTTCAAGATGTTAAAACGACTCTGCTAGAAAAATATTAAGAATGCGTATTTAAACCCAAAAAACTTCATTTCAAGTCTCGCGAGATGGGTCATGTGGTCTCTTACTACAAGAGATCTATCACGTACACCAGTGTAGTCCCACTTAAGAACCAATAATAAAAAAACGTTGTTTACACATGGTGATTACGCAAGCGAAGTATGGCCTTGATACTGACCAATCATTTTAACTTCCTTTTTACGAACTTCCCAACCCAAGACGAACTAGGTTAACTAAAAATAATTCTCATGTAACACGTTTTACGTCTTAGATAAACAACATTTACTAAAAGAAAATATCGAATTACTGAAAAACCAATTTCAAATCCCATGAAAATATTCATTACAATAAAATATAATGAAACAAAAATAAAATAAAAAAAGAATTTCAAAACTAACACACAAACAATTTAATTACATATACGTAACAAAGAAAAACTCAAAATTCAATATTTTTCTCATTAACTTGTGTTAGACAATACTTTAAAATCTTTTTCTTTCTTTATATAGATCCAATTTCATTTCATTTCATGAACAAGTTTGTAAGAACTATTATTTCATTGAAGAAATAAAAACCGACGTCTCAAAACTTATGAATAATTCTATAATAAATGTTGCATTTTTAAGAACTGTGCTCGCATTAAACAAATACAAGGAGACGGCTTCAAATAAGTTTTATAAGAATACCACATTGTCACTCAGATAATCTTTGGTGCAATGTTTGCAATCTTTTGTTAACACTTCAAATAAAGCTCTGCGAGTGTCCTACTGCGTCTTATGATGTTTAACAACCCCTTTGAAACTGTATAATTGGTCTCGATTAAGAAAACAAAGTATTCCATCATAATATCGAATCAATATTTAATCAATATATCGAATCAATATTTACTAGAATCAATATTTAATCAATAATATCGAATCAATATTTACTAGAACCTTAGCTTACATTTGAACGCTGAGCATTCAACTAAAACCTCAGATCTCAAGGTCAATGATATCCATGAACTTTCGATTTCTTAAACCAAAGAAAGAATCATTTTGAAAGCAGCTTTAAATTCTTTGTTGCCATTATGTGGAATATTAAAAAGAAATAAATAAAAGAACCCTCCAGTATAGTAGCCTTTCACAACAGATGAGCTGTTTTAAATATACATTTGAACTAATTGCATTAAACTATCCACATCATCGCCCTCCTTGTATATGGGTACTTTATGTTTGGTATGCATATACGTTTGGTATGCATTAAGTGAAAACTGAATAAAGCACGCTAACTGAAGTTCAATCCATAATTGGGTATACACTTGGACAAGGACTGATAACGAGTAAATGATTGGTTCTATTACATAACTGGGTTAACATCGTTAAAATATTATTATTATTATTATTATTATTATTATTATTATTATTATTATTATTATTATTATCACTTGGCAACATATTCATCAATCTCACACTTAAATGTCACTGTCATTTTGGATCATTTCGGGCTTTTCTATTTTGGGTTTAAATTTCAGCCTATTTAAACAATTGGTCAAAGTATTTTTCAAAATTTAATACTTTGACCAATTGACAAATGAATAATTTGACCATTCAATAAAATAAGCTTTTAATCTCTTCAGTGAGCTACATCGGTCATTCGATTGTAGCGGCGTCCCATTCGAAGTAACGTATGGTCATATTCCCACAATAAGAAATCTTTTTTCTGTTGGTACTGTGATTCTCATCAAATGCAACCCAGTTTAATTATTTAGTTATTTCTGTTGACCTAAAAATAAACCTATATCTGGAAATGAGGGGTAAATCAAATGCTTAATATAGGCAACATTTTGAAGGTTCGCCAGTAATAATTAAATCTGTTTAACATGGCGTCCAGACCAACTTTTGTTCATAAACTAGGCTGTATATCAGTAAGTAATTTATTGGAGATTTTGTATTAAAATATTTTTTACAATTGTCATAGGCTGACTTAGAAAGCAGTCATATCCTCTTAAATTTACTCTGAGGGCTTAATAAGGTGAACAAATGTTTATTTTATTAATTGCTGTTGTTAGGAATGTCAGCGTCTTAATATTCAACAATGAAACCGGTCAAATGTAAAATGTGCATTATAATCTAACACATAACACACAGTAAATTACATTCACTTGTCATTTACTATATATATATATATATATA
>JAECUM010032706.1:0-35146 GCA_016617855.1 Megalonaias nervosa | reverse complement strand
AAGAACCACCGACCCACGAGAAGCTACTGGCAAGCTTTCTCACATATCCACATTCGCCGAATCCTAGACTCGAACCCACGCAGACAGAGGTGAGATGGCAGTGATCCGTAACGGAGAGCGCTTTAGACCACTCGGCCATTCGGGGCCCCAAATCTTTCTATTCCAACTGGTGAAGTGACACACCGCAACTGAAGCACTTGACTTTATCACCTTCGCCCAAGTAGATAAATCCGGCTCTGGCTAATTCGTCGGGGGTAGGTCCTCCCAGATATTTAGGCCACTTTCCTTGGAAGGTTTGGAATCGACTTCAAAGTCGCAGTATTCAGGCAAACGCACAGGGAATGAATATTCTTCTTTCACAGGTTCATTTCGATGAGGGTACGGTGAAATCCGCAGTAGTTTGCTCAGGGTTGGATGACATCCGTAGGGTAGTAGTCGCATGGTTTCCTCACGTGGAGGATGACATCGACAATGTTGTTGTTGTTGTTGTTGTTGTTGTTGTTGTTGTTGTTGTGGGGTTTAACGCCATTTTTCAGCACACTATAGGCTATACATGGCGGCCAGTATTAATGGTGGAGGAAGAAACCGGGAAATCCCCGGAAAGAACCACCGACCCACGAGAAGCTACTGGCAAACTTTCTCACTTATCCACATTCGCCGAATCCTAGACTCGAACCCATGCAGACAGGTGAGACGGCAGTGATCCGTAACGGAGAGCGCTTTAGACCACTCGGCCACTCGGGGCCCCTTACATCGACAATGAAAACCAGTAAAGTGAAAAGGTGTCCGATAACGAGTGACCTCGTTTTCTCATCCATCAGGTTTGACACGCACAGCATCACTTTCTATGGTAGGTATTGTAGTAGCAGTAGTATTCATAGCAGAGTTCCCATGATGTTGTACTGAATCGCTGAGATCACAGCGTAAGGCATCCCTGCCATCGCAAGGCACAGCATCGCACTGCTTTTGAGAATCACTAAACTTGAATGGTGTTGTCTGTTTAAAAGTATTCATCTTTCTCGCTTGGTGTTTGTAGTTACAATGAACTATCGGTCTTGGACGTTGTCCCTTTTTATACTAGTTGTAATGAAGTCTCGATCTTGTACATCGTTCCTTTTTTATGACTAGTTTTGGAAGTCTTCCTTTCTTTCTTCCTGGACAACGGTACTACCTTCTCTAAGGTGCCATCATACCTGTACCGTAGAGTGATGGGTGGAAAGGCCATAGAAAGGTAAGGACAGTGCGTAGACCATCGAGTATGTTCCAGAATAGCTGAATCTTTATAGATACATCGATCCATACGCAACCTCAGACCACAACTGAAACACTGTATTTCGTATCCCAATCCAGTCTCAGGTCCCAAGTAGACAAATCCTGTTCTAGCTAAAAGATTCGAATTAGGTAATCCTTCCCTATCCGTAGGCCAATTTTGAAACTTTTCCAATCGACTGGCACAATTACAGTAGTCAGACAAGAAGACAGGAAAATTGTATTGTTTGAACTTACAGTTTTCAGTGGGTCTCTCACTCGATTCTTGATGTGTCGAAGTCATCCTTCTTGTTGGTGGATGTCGTCTTGGAACCAATTTTTATACCAGCGTGTCAGTACAGTAAAGTGAAGTGATTGGGAAGCTGCACTCGCTTCTGGTACACGATTTGATACACTTTTTCCAAAGGCCGACTGACGATTTGGAGGTGGCTAAACGTACAGTCTTGTGAGGTTGGTAGGTGGTCACTTTAAAATATCGATCCTCTCCAGACTGCAAGGCTTCTTTCAATACCACAAAGTTCACCACCTGACTGGTCCGATAACTGAGAGTCAATCCTTTCACTTTACACTCGGTGTGCACTTCTCCTTGTTTGTCCCGGTATTCGTAACCGTAATTTTTGGGACCGCCACTAGCAAAACTTAGAATCTTCTCGTCGGGGTGCTCGTCCGTCCAGGCTCCTAAACGGTCTCCTTCGATGACAGGGTGACATTGATCCAGGCAATCAATATAGATGCAACTGTCCGTGTCAAATAACAGCACACGATATCCTAACAGTTCTAAAGCTTCGTTCAATTTTAGGCGAGCATGAGCTGTCACGTAGGCCGCAATGATGACATTTCCAAATTCGTCGGCTTCTACAAAGTCCAGTTCTTCTTCGTAATTTACTAAGATCATGTCCTCACGAAGGACGTCCACGTGTTTCATGGTTATAGTTTTGTCGTGAATCATCTGGAAGTAGCTGGAAGGATTGGACAAATACTCCGTCTTGGGTAAACACGGTCTTTGTGCCATTTTGCCCCACAAGCAATTCAACATCACTTTGGCAAACGATCGCCTTCCTTCATTTTTCTCCACGTGGTCTAAAGTGATGCCTTCCTGCTCCAAGTATTTCTCTTTGAATTTATTTTGGTCTTCGGGAGTCTGGCACCAGGAAGGATAGCCGCTGGGCTCTTGTTTCAATTTCAGAAAGGTATCCACGTAGTCTGCGAAAATACCTTTCTTAGTCTCGTAGCCCTTGTGATACTGTTCTGTCTTGGGAAAGTTCTTTACTATCTTAAAATAGACCTTATGCACGTCGGCCAGATCCAGCTATAGATAATCACTTCAATTTATAGTCATGTATAAAAATTACAAAAACTTAGACAAAATCATGTACCAGGTGTTACAAAAAATATAGATATACACAACAATGTAAATTATTCAATTAATTTAGTAGTATCTGTCCCATACACACAGAAAGCCTTCACACATGTCTCGATATTCAAAAGTTAGTTAGGCTATTTGAATCCAATATAGGTATCGGATGGGAATGCTTGTATTCCGTGGACAGCACATGTTGGCAGCTGGACTCGGACATTTTTGTCCAAGAAACCCCAACACCATTGAGCGAATTGTCAGTATTCCACTTATCTTCTTCTCCTGATAAGTGATAAAAAAGACATGACAAATTTAAACATCAAGAAAATTCAATTATACATACTAGGTATAGTATTTATTCACTGGATCTCTCTTTTTATATTGAGATATTTACAGTTGTTAATGTTTCCTACCAATGCTTTATATTCAAATCTAAGTCATGGTATTGTTACAAAGTAATGAGTAGAAATAATCTCTGATAAATGTGTGCGTGTGTGGGGTGGGGTGGGGTGGGGTAGGGGTAGGGGTGAAGAGATGTTATTTGGCTTTGAAATGTTGACATACTTCAGTTATGTAATAAAATGTACTTGCTCGTAACTGTCTTCCATGTGTTGATCATATTGCTATCTGTATTGGTACGTACTGGTCTAGACATCCTGTCTGGAACCCATGATGGTCAATGATACATTGCAGTACTTCATTAAAGCCAGTGATTTTGTCTTATGTTCTGTTAATTTCGTGGCAGCATTGAGATTCCTCTGCTGTGGACACTGCTTGACATTGAGCACCCAGGCACTTGTCTAAAACTAAAATCCCCAGGCAAGTTATTTGAGGCATATCTTGCTAATGTAGAAAGCGTTTATTAGGAATTAAATATTTGGTACTCCCTAAAATATTGTGACCTGGAAGTCTGAGTTTCTTTTAACATATCCCACCACTATATTGAGGTGGTGAAAGTATTTAACAGTTACGAGATTAAACATTTTATTTAATCTGCTACTGACTCAACTAGAAACTTTATACTCAAATGTGCCTAAATATGCATAAAGATATCTGCTGCCTAGCAAGTCACCATGGAAGTCGTATGAACTTTCGAGGGCAACGGACAGGGCAAAAAACGAGCTCACAATGACTGCGTGCCCTAATTGTACGAAGCAAAGAGGGTACATGCATATTTGTATACGGATATTTGAAATAATGCAAGAATTTTATCTATTCACGTTTCTGATCTATATTATATATGTAACAATGAAATGATATAACGGGGAAAAAATCAAATGGAACTATGAGAGAAATAAGCCTCCATATTTTCAGAAACAAGTCAGGTCCAACTTACCATTCTGTACCTCGCGCAATTTCTTCCATCTATTCCTCTAATGCCGACTCTTCACTTGTGTATGGTTCAGGGCGGTAAGGTTCAACTACTTTTTCATTACTCTCTTCTTGCCTTTCATCAAAAGAATAGGAAGAATAATCAATTTCTGGTTCATGTTCGCTCTGTCACAACCAGAAGCCATGTTGCTAGCCAACTTGGGGTTCCTCTTGTGACGTCACAAGCTTGCGCGTGCGTATCGGGTTGTTTACAAAAAGTCGCTGTTCTCTCAGTAGAGGTCGCATTTTGGTTGTATTTAAATAGCCATATTTCCTAATCCAGTGAATGAATTTGCGTTCTGTCTTCGTAATGTACGTGAAATGACTAAGATTATCCAAAGCAGCATGTAGCATTCAGGTTATACCTTTAAATGAAGATGTAAAATAGGATAGCGCTGACTCTGAAGTGACTAATCTTTGCAATTCTGAAATTTTGGACATTCTGTACCAGAAACTTTCGCATCTCCTGACACAAGAGATGAACGAACTGAACAATACAAGAATATGAACATTTCCAACAAGAACAAATAAGATCTTCTAAAACGTTGAAATTCTAAATTAAACGCCTGTACAGCAAAATCCTTAAAGGAAGAATCCTCTCAAACAAAACTATCTGAAGAAAGAAGTTAAGTATTTGTTAGAGTATGATATCATCAAGCCAAGTAAAAGTAACTGGTGTTCAACTTATAGTCTAGCGCCGAGAACAGATAAGACTATCCTTATGTGTACTGGTTACAGAAAAAGTAAACAGTGTCACTAAGACAAATTCGTTTCCAATTCCTAGAATCGATGACTGCTTTGACAAGATTGGAAATGCTAAATACGTCACTAAGCTTGACCTTTTGAAGGGATACTTGCAAATTCCCCTTACGGAGAGAAAAAAGGAAATTTCAGCATTCGTGACTCCATATGGACTTTACGTATATAAAGTTATTCCATGTGGGATGAAGGGATCCCCAAATTCTTTCCAACGTTTGATGAACATGATAATATCAGGCATAGGAAATTGTCACCCTTACATCAATGAGGTCATCATTTACAACGACACGTGGAAGGACCACATGGAAACCATCCGCCAGATTTTAGAAAGGCTCAGTGAAGCAAATCTGACAATCAACTTGAGGAAGAGTGAAGTTTGCCGTGATTATGCTACCTTTATAGCACATGTTGTGGGATATAGTCAAATAAAACCTATGCAAGTCAAGGTTAAGGCTACTTCTGAGTTTCTAGTGCCTACCAGTAAGAAGCAACTGATGTGATTTTTGGGTATGACTGGTTATTATCAGAAAGTTTGCTCTAAATTTTTCCATGTCTGTTGAAACCCTGATCATTTGTTAAGTAAGATGACCAAGTTTCACTGGTCAGACAAATGCCAGGAGGCTTTTGTGCACCACTTTTTTCAACTCCAGATTTAACTAAATCATTCAAAATGTCTGTAGATGCAAGTGACGTAGAGGTCGATGAAAAAGTGTTATAGGAAGACAGCGATCGTGTAGATCATCGAGTGTGTTATATTAAAAGGAAGCTGAATAAGCACCAGAAAAATTATTCCACGAAAGAGAAGGAGTGTTTGGCTTTAATGATGGCCTTGCAAAACTTTCAGGTGTATCTTATTGCAGCTCCTTCTCAATTTAAGTCATTTGGGTTTATGACGTTTATATTTTAATTCATTAAATTTAACGGCTGACTTGCGTTATAGTAAAAGAAAAACATGTACAATGCACGTAAAATTTTATTCATAAATCAAGGCTGATGGCCAAGTTTAGGTCAGCTATTTCGCTCAAGTACGCAACGAATCAATTTGAACGAGATCACGAAAACATCGCATAATACCTGGAGAGCATTTGATCTGTACAGGTATCATGCACGCCCTAGTTGTTGATTGGCTCAATAATTTGAGGAGGTCAGAACATGACTTAAGTTATTTCACAATCTAATCATTTCAATGTTTTTGTTGATTTGGTGCTGCACACATACAGTCTATATATAGAGTTAAAGTACCACATTAGGATTATTCAGTTATATGCAGTTTTCATAAGAGTTGTGCGAGGAAATCGTGATTTATTTATAATTGTTTTGTTTGACAAGCAGAGTGGAAACATTTATTCTAAAACAGACCAATAATGTGATTATTTATAAATGTAAACTTTGTAAACGTTAAAGCAATGAAAGGTGGTAATAGAAAACAAACACATACGATGAATACATAAAGTGGTAATATGAAAACGAATAGCATTGGAATTACAGTTTAATAAATACACAAAACAAATATACCAATACTAACAAATTTCAAATTAATTTACATTACAAGAAACATAATATTATCTGCGTCAAGTCAGATACGACTAGGAAATTTCAGGTGTTTCATCAACTGATTTCTTACGAAAGTGGCTAAACTTCATAAAACCTGAAGTTGCTAGCGATAATGACTGTCACATTCATCATTTCACTCCATGTTCATCATTTGATCTACCCCATCCCGATCAAGAAAAAATATTTTACAGGTCAGATACTAGATACATGATAGCCAGTGGAAACAAATAGGTCGGAAAATGATATTTAAAAAATTCTAAGGAAGAGATAGAATAGCACAGATGTTATGAATATCTGTATTTTTTGTAACTCCTGGTACATGATTTTGTCTAAGTTTTGTACTTTGTATTCACTGCCGTAAATTGTAGTGATTATCTACAGCTGAACTTGGCGTACGTGCATAGGGTTTATTTTAAGATATTAAAGAACGTAAAATTGCGTAGGATCTATAAATAGATGCTTTCGTACGTCTTGACAGTTACTAATAATAGAATTATTGGTAAATACATTTACGAGTTTCGGGCTATTTCCTGTTAGACTGGTCGGTCAGGTGGTATCTTAGAAGAATTAAGTTGATTCCCATTGGGTGGGTTAAATCATGTGAATCCTTCTACGCTGTTGGAATTTTGCGGTTTGTCACGTAGTAATAGTTACGAAGTGCATTTTCACCCTTTAACTAACATGTAAACACAGTGAGAAAAATTTGGTCACTTATTTCTTGTGTTCGTATTGTAACATCAAAACAGCAAACTATTTTTATGTTGTAGTTAAATATTTTTTGAGAGGAAAAGCATTTGTTATGATTATCCAGTGGAAATAGTGCTCATTGAACTATAATATCATTATGGAACTATTGTGAATTATTCAAGGGAGTTCTGGACAACGCCATTTTACGTAACGATTTTTGGCGGACCAATACATTTCCTGTTCTGAAATTTATATGGAACTTTTCATTCTTTAGGACTTTAATAGAACTTTTGCAGGATTATTTTGGAATTCAGTTCATAATTCTGTAATTTCCACTTAATTTTCATTTTATAACATTAATAATTAAATTGTTTGTTAAGTTTTACAAAACTTGGATTTTCTTCTTTCTGTTACTTAGCTTATGACCATAGAGTCGTAACACGGAAAAGCTGTTGAATCATTTAAGATTGTAAACTTATTTACTAAGGAGATTTTGAAAATCATTCATTAGTCTGCTTATCAATTTTCATATATTTTTTCCTGCGAAATTTTTATTACACGGAAAGCAACTTCTCTTTTAATTGCAGCCTTTGTAACAATTTCAGCAAAAGCACAAATGCATCAGCAACAACCCAACCAGTCCACATTGTATTTATTATGCAGGTTTCTGATATTTTCGGACTCATTATTTTACGATGGCTTGGTAAAATTATATAAGTTCAATAGAAAAAGATGACAACCTAATTTAAACAACAACAAAACCATTTAAGTACCTGATGTTATCTTTTGAGTTCATTTTGTAAACTTCTACTTTTTCCATAGCAAGAACTGTGCTGATATTAATGTTAGAGTGTAAATTAACAACAATTAGTTGGAAATTTGGGCAGCTCTAGCATTGATTTCATGTCTTTGTGCTTCTATATTTGTCACAGATATTTAGTTTTCCAATTAATTTTTATCAGTAATCTTTTGGTATGTTCCATCTGCAATTGATATCTTCAGTTTCTGTTTGCACTCTTCGGTTTTGGAGTTTTTCTTTTTTCACTTTGATAAATCTCAATACTTTTCCTAGCTGCTTTATGTTTATTTCTTGGCTATTTTAATAACCTTAAAGCCCTATTGCTGTTATACAACTCATCATATAAAGTGGTGGGGCTGAAAGAAACAAACTATTTGATTATTAATTTCAAATGCATAGCATGAAAATGATGCGACAGATGCATAAAATGAAATACAAGTTGACGATAATGTAAGTCCTGCTAGCGCTTCTGTTGATTATGTAGAATTCAACGCTATGTTCAGCACACATGATAAGCTGGCTATACAGTGCGGCCAATATATCTGGTAGAGGAAGAGTCAGGGGAGACCCCGGTAAGAATTACTACACATGAGAAGACACTGGCATGCTTTCTCACATACTGGCTTAAACCGTTGAGTGTTCCTGAACTGAAATACCTATATTACACTATTACATGCGCGCGTGTGTGTGTGTGTGTGTGTGTGTGTGTGAGAGAGAGAGAGAGAGAGAGAGACAGAGAGAGAGAGTGGTGGTCATATCGGAAGATATTCTCCCTTTCTAACTACGTAGAAATTTTTACAATCAGTGAAAGAACATTCAGAAACAAGATATACCTTTTATTGTTTGGATTTGAGTGTTAGCTGTAGCATTTATAATCTAAGGTTAATAACATTTGATTTATATGGTTCGAAGGGACTCTTCATAAACTGTAACATTAACCATCATCAACTTCAGCAAATAAATTGTTTTGAACGGTATCATGATGATGCTAAGGAAAAAAGGGTGACTTAAACGGCGTTCACTGTTTTAAGTGTTAGAAAGTATCTTTCAAACGAAAACATAGTCCACAGGTTCTCCAAAATGGCCGCAAATTATATATTGGTACACACAAGGATCTCAATTCTGAGCGAATCAACCAACATCTGCGTGAGTCTGGCTTGAGGACCCTGATTTCCAAAAACGTCAAGACAACAGTTGTTCTCGACTGAAGGGTTCTTATAACTGCAGATGCAAAGTAAATTTTCTCTAATCACCTAATGGGCACACACCATGAAACTATTTTCACAACGGCATGCTTTCTTTTCTTGTTTCACATTTGTATGACTCATCAGCAAACTCTCCAAAGCCGAAGATAGCACTTTGCGCCATGCACCGCAAAACACGACCCAAACACAATCCGTAGAACCATTCCTATTTGAAATTACTACATGTGTATACTTAAAATATCCAGAGAACTTCCCATGCTAAGAAATTGAGGCTGATCCATCTTACGGAACTACTCCATGCTACCATATAGTCTCGTAAATACAGTATATTAAGACGTCTGCTCCTCGAAATTAGCTAAGTAATCGGTCTGAAAAATATCTTCCCACAACCGAGTGGCCATGATCAACAAAATCACTAAAATCTAAGAAAGCTATAAACGGAAACGTAAATACAAATACCATAATTCCTAATTTCATTTCCATAGTAATAATTGGTGGATTAATACCTGACAATTTCAATGGTACGTTGCATTCATAAGCGTCTGCAGGGCTGAGCAAGAATTTCTAAAACTCCATTGTGCAGGATATAAGTATAACCCGCTGATTTTAACTTTGCCCCTCCCCCGGAAAAAATTTATAAGGGCGCCAGTGGGTGCATGTATTTTCCACTGAGCCTTCTCTTCATCTGAATCCATTTCCCAATCGAGGCAATTTACGTCGTAAAGTGTTAACTTATCGTTGCTGTGACATAGTGATGACGTACGTTTCTCCCCTTTAAAATATAAATCAACCCTTCCAAGTCCAAGTCCCCAGAAAACATACCAACATGAACATTAAGGCATGTGTAACATATTTAGTACCTGGTCTAACAGAGCTTTTCAATGTCCAGTTGACACTAGTATCCAATAATCCAAATGGCAAAGTGAAGCACGAGGGCGATTGCCCGTCTTTGTCTTTATTATATACAGTACGATCCCCTCACCCAAGAAAAAGAATGATAATGATATCTAACGTCAAGCGCCTGTTGGATTGATAATTTTTCTTTGATATAAACTAAAAATGGATGGTAACTCGTACAGTATAATGTTTTGTTAGGGATCAACCATTTAATTTTCGGGGGAGGGGGATTTTTTTATTATTATGATTTAATATCCTGCTCCCAAACAGCTCAAAATATACTTTTTCTGATTTGTGGAAACAATAACTAATTTGATCCATAGCTAATTAGTTGAACAGGATAAATTATCTTCAGCAAAAGAAAATTATTATCCTGGTGCGAAAAAAATTCTCAACTCCTTGCAGCAAGAAATTTAAATTGTCGGTCCCTTGTAATCTTTATCGTACACAGTATCCTGATTCCCCCCATCGTAAAATTGTACTCAGCATTTCAAATTCACAACCAAAACGCTAATAAAGACTTTGAAACTGTCAGAAACATCTTTTAAATTCGTCTTTAAATTTCGTCAGAGCATTTTCGAGGAGGATTTTGAGTCGAGCCAAGTTTAATAATAGAGAGACGAGGTGACAACGCATTGGGGTGCATTTAGAACATGTATACAGTAATAACAAATCAAATTTCAATAGCTTCTCTTACCTTGAGAATGAGGGTAGTAGATGTATTCATATACTGCGACATGTCTTTCCACCAATCTAGCTTGATCTTCTTACTTTCACTGTTTTATCGGTTACACCCAGACCAGATGCCTCAATATTTTCACGTGGCCACCTAATGCACAACTAACCGCATAGTTTGATGATATTTCGCGTGAGTTCACTCCACGGTCATTAACTCACGGGTTACCAATCTGATCCGATTACGTAACCACATCTTGGGAGAAAATAACAGAAAGAACAGAACATAACTTTATTTCACTCGGATAACAAAGCGATACTCGGAGATAAAGATTCGTGACCGAATGAGACGAAAAAACTAAACAATTACAGCGGACGCTGACAAAATGTAGACAAAACTCTAGAAATTGTCAAACATAGCTGAAATGTTTACATTTGTAGAATTAAATAGCAAATCAAATTTGCATACATTAGGATAATTGCAGTAATGGAGGGTTGGATTTACCACATAGCAACACAAGTAAACTATTTATTGCTGAGTATTGGACCTTTTCAAAATATAATGTAAATGTTGATACGATTTTAGGGGTACGTTTACGCTCAACGTCAACGTCATATTGGATTCATTTTAAAACAAGTCTTAAGTGAAAATAGCGTTTAGAGACCCAGATTTCAATGAAGAACATAAACCTCGGACAGATAAATTTAGTACTGTTCCCCGGATGAAGAACAATTGCCACTGTAATTGACAGAGGATGGTATGCCTGGCGTGGCGTTCAACATGCGTGACCCTAAATCAATAAATTGTGATCATTTGCGGTTTTGGTTCAAATGAAAGGGTTTTATTTACTAGTAGCAATTTACATAAGCAACAATTAGTTGATCTTGTAAGTGCAAGTGTCAAAACTAAAATCCTAATCTGTGCCATTTGATTGACATAAAAAGTTAAGTAATTAATGGGGGGAAAATGATCTGCCCCCGTAACATTTAGAGAAAATTGTGAGCTTCCACCCAGCAGTATATCCCCTCGGCGACACGCATTGGATGTGAAAGAATTCAGTGTACACGATATCCTTGTATGAATTTCTTATTCAGTCATAACACTGTGTACCATTACGAGACGATGGCAGACCGGTAAGCAACAGGTTTTCACTACTACACATTCAAACGTAGAATACAGCTAGCTGTACACGGCAAATCACGTAAAAAAAAGAAAAAATACACATGTCGATGCCATACAATAAACAGGCCACAAAAGTTGTGAAAAAGTATTTTTAGAAAATAAGCGAAGTGATAGTACTTTAAAAAAGAAATACATCAGTATAAGGTGCGACGACATCGATAGTGGGTAACGAACATATTTGCCTGGGTCAGTTGAACAGACTCTCCTCCCCCACCCCGATATACGTACGTATATACATACATACATACATACATACATACATACATACATACATACATACATACTGTAACAGAATAAGGTTCATACCAAAGACTTAAAAAATGGTACTAACAGCTGCCTCGCTTGGCGCTCAGCATTAAGAGGTTAGTGTTAGGACTGGTCGGCCTGGTGTCAGGATAATGTGACTGGGTGGGACATCATGCTACATCTCTGCGGCAAGATGCCCCAGTGCTAGACATCACTATAAACTGACACACTGCAGACATCGTAGCGATATCACTGAAAAATTGTTAAAGCTATGTTAAAAATCTAAATCACACACACACACACACACACACACACACACACACACACACACACAGAATAAGGCAAGAAATAACTTGGTTTCGCCTTAGAACGATTTGATCATTTTCGTCGTACATGCGTACAACGTTACCTAGGGTGGATAATTGTTTTTCTAGGTAAGCGACTGAACTTGCATGTATCTCGTCGTAGATCGATTTCGACCAGAGTCACAAAAAGCACGGTATGCACGGGTATTTTACCCTTACTAATACTCATTCTGCTGTAGATTTAAGGCAAATTTTTCTTTTCCCATTTTTCAATGGTTGTGTGAAGTAACTGAATTAGTCGTGTGTTTAGAGCTTGAAAGAATCACACTGTATATGTTGTAGAGGATATACATATTTTTATTAATTCATTTCATAAACTTCCATCTTTTATCACATTGTGTTGTGTTTCCAAGCATCCATTCAGGTCAAATCATGTTACATACATACATACATACATACATACATACATACATACATACATACATACATACATACATACATACATACAATCTGTAAGTGTTTATCGTTTATTTTCTGAATTGCCATGCGATCATGGTGTTACCATCTGGACGACAGTGAAAGAAGTGGTTATATGTGAGTAATTGGGTCATACGGGAATTAATATTACACCATAGATTTACATGGAGAAGTCAACGGAGGTCATGTGTGAAATCCTTGATTAAAATTGTCCATAGGATTAAGAATGGGGTGTTACTGACGGGTCAAACATGTCATATAGCATACACCATGCAATCAAGCAGTCGCTTTTTTTATTACAATCCAGTACACACACCCTACTATCCAGCGATCGCTTTTGGATTAAAATCCAACACCCACCCCTACTATCTAATGAAAAGAGTCTGAGTATTTATACACACTCTATAGTTACATACACGCAAACATACTATCACACAAAAGGGGGATGAAAAACACACAAGCAAAAGGTAGAGGTGTTAATATACACACTTTACCTATATATAAACCTAAAAGAGAGGGGTAAGAGGTTTTAAATTTAAGTATAGACAAATACACAAACACATAAACACAAATAATTCTGAGTACTATCTCCCGATTCTAGCGTCCTGGGTGACCCTGAAAACGATGGTTGGGGTTGTTAACCAAACAAGAGTGTTATAACACATTCCACATGTATGCAGATAACTGCCATTTGGAACACCTCGGTTATTTACCATGACTAATAGACAATGTATCGAACAATTCTTTTAATTTGCATTAATCCTACGATCGTAGAAATAGCGATGGTGGTCCGAATGAGTAGCATGCAATCCTTCATTATGCTCTTTGTAAACAGGTCATTCTAAAACGCTGACCAGCTACTCACCTGATGACCGACGTTAAGATGTTGACGTGCAGACCGTAGTAAATAACCAACTATTCCCTACATCTATAGATATTTATGATTGGAAAATGTGGAACTTGTATTTTCCATCCTTTTGAATTAAAAGAATTTGTCAGATATTTACATTATAACGGAGTTTTAAGCATATTTCAGATCACTGCTCCGAAAAAAACGCAGATAAATTATTGAACGAGTGAGAATCACGATGCTATTTAAAGCAATTCTAAAAGTATGTATACCACCGTCATTTCTTTTGCTGTAAATTTTATTTATCTTTGACAATTTATCTAATGTTGTTGTCACGGAATTGTATAAATCCGTTTATTTATTAAATCATGCACTCGGGTTTCGTTTTTTGTGTACAACGACACCCGAGGGTGATTTATGTATATTGTACATTATTTCGAAACAGTGAGTTCGGTTCATCCTATGCCGCACGTGCGAAGTGCTTTCGATGGGAAACACCGAATACTTCCATCGCACACACTATATAGGCTGCATCGTCTGTGTATAAATGTCTCACCGTAAAACTAAATCTTTACATTACGGAACGTCTTGTCAGCAAACAGTTTACTCAGTACAGGAGCCCCCAGTTCCAAAATGTCAGATAAACAGAGGAAGAATTACAGAATCAAACGAACGGAAACGAAACGGACTTTGAATTAAGGCCATGGAGCAAGAATATTAAAAGAAATTAATGAAATACAAAAGAAATGGAATACAATATGCGATGATGAGACTCCTTCCTGTTGAGCAGGGAGAAAGGACAGATCGACAAAATTGCGATATTTGAGACTCCTTCCTGTGATCAGGGAGAAAGAACACTCGCCATACTGTATGGATTAAAAGATGACTTAACGCAATGGAAAACAGACTCATGATTCATATTACGTAAGAAATGTTTAAACAACTTAAACGAATGCGAAGAACACTTATTAAACAGTTTAATATTATTAATTTAACTTTACCAATAAATATTACAGCTAAATTTTCAAAATTTACTGATTATGATTAAATTGACTTTTAAATTGTATTACTTTAATAAATATTAAATTATTAAATTATTAGTAACCTAACTATAGCCACTTAATATATTTACGATCAAAATTGTCATTCATGTATTAGATAAACTCGTGGCACCTGAGCTAGTGTTCACGTGATCGCGAAAGCGTAATGTGAATGCTGCTCGTGCCTAATTAATATCTCAACCTGTGCGCAAAACAGAAACAGTATAATAGATATTTATTTATTAAAACTATAAAAATATACTTAATAGAAATTAAATATGAATTAATTTAGATTTTATTTATTAAACTTTAGACTTATAGGAAACTATGATTATGAATTAAATAACAACTCCAGAAATTTGATATATTAGAAAAAATAAAAGATTTGAATCACGTACAAACCCTTACTAAAATTTAATAAAAACGAAATTTAATAAAATCAATACAAGAAACAAACATATGGGGAAAAAACATGAACATATAAAATACTAATACTTTTGTCACAAGGGGGTTACTCAATCTGAGAGTAACCACACCAATAAAACTTAAGGACTTTAGGGGAAAATGTAGATAAATACCTACAACAAACTAAATATAATCAAATATCTTAATGATCACTTACAATAAATAAACTCCAAGACCAGCCCGGGTTGAGGAGTATTTTACAATAGAATAGGAAAAATGGTGTATAAACCCTAAAAACAAAAATTCATAAAAAAAATTCTATAAAATTAATACAAATAGCACACACATATTAAAAAAACAGAAAAACATAAAAAAAAAAACTTTAAATTTTGGAACTAGGGGGTCTCCTCTATGATGACAAGTCTGAGAGGGACCACACCAATAAAACTTCAGGACTTGCAAATCTTCAGCTGTAGAGATATGTAAGTTATTTATCAATTTCTTGTGTATAAGTTATAAATATTGTACTACTACGTTTATTTTTGTATATTTGGCTTACGTAGTATACTGCAAATAATTTCTATTCTTGTTTGTGACTTGGCAAGAGATTTATTTTGGCAATAAAGTTGCATTTTTAAGAAACGTTTAGTACTATAGGATTCTTTTCGGACACAAGTAGGTACACTTCTGAACCTGTTTATTGCTTTGTAATGTTGTGCCGATAATGTAATTTGTATAGCTTACCGTATATAACGTCATTACTTGTTATCTTATATGCCCGTGTCATGCATAGTACACGGTGTTAGATGTATATTCAGCTGATCGGAATCGACGAGGTACCAGCTGTAGAGCTAACCATAGAAATTGACCATAGCAGCTGTAAAGCTGAACCGTAGTAGCCGTAGAGCTGAATGAAAGTGTTGCTGGTCGAGTAGCAGGTGATCGGGCGTTGCTGACCGATTGGTGGGCACTGATTGCTTGATTGACCAAGGAATTGAATGGTGGTCGGTGACTACCTGAAATGCTGACTGCTTGATTGACCAGTGTGACTGGTAGCCCAAGTGTGCTAGTGACGGAGTGTTTTGTGTTACTCCATACATGTAACCTTTAATCAGTGAGCTAATTTTGGGGTTTGTTATACCCAGTGTTTTATGATTTTGTATGATATCTGTCCCTTTGTTGTCATCATTTTATTATTTGAGTAAAGAACCTCATTCTTCACTATCTGGGTGAATACATTTTACTATATGAGTAAAGTACATCATTTTTACTATTTGAGTAAAACACATAATTCCTTTCTTCGTGTGAAATCACTGTGAATCATTAGCCTTTGTCCTTGTACTGTGTAAGATCATATATTTGTATACATTTATGTTGCATTATTAGGTTCGTGCTGAATGTGTTAATTTTGTCCAATATTTGGATCTTATACACGAACGTATTAAACATAATTCTTTCCTCATTCAAGTCATTCATCAATAAACATTGTATTTTTATCGCCATCAAAAGTGTTATAAATCAGAAATCCAACCCGGTTATCTTGTTACAGTTGTTACATTTCTTCTAAAATATACGTTTGCTTTATCTTCACTGTTTTGCACGAAACTACTTTCAACATACGACCGTGACCCAGCTTTGCACGAAACTAAATTCAACATACGACCGTGACACAGCTGTACTTACCATTAATACAATTATTTCACAAATCAATAATTAACCATGTATTTGTGTCAGACGTTAGTTTGATTTTGTTGGGTGGGGTTTTGTTGGGGTTTTTTAAACATTTTTTTTTTAATCGCCTTGAAAATCTGAAAAGAAGCCGTTATCAAAGTCATTTAAACTGGATTGATTTAAATGCTAAATTGAATGCTTAATTATTTTCAATCTGGAATAAAAGTATCACTTGAAGGACATGTAAGCTCTGCCAACAATTTGCAGAGGCCTTTGATGAGTTCTGTGTATAAATGCTTAGAAAACACACATAATCTGGCAAAGATAACAACTTTAATGTTATCTTGGATCTTAGACTGCATAAGTGTGATTATTTTCCAGAGGAATATAAAATCGCAGTTTCACTGACTTTTCTCAAAGAAAGAAATCTGTGCATTATTTATTTCTCTTTTTTTAAAAATGGTAAATGGAATGACTTCAAATTTTAAAATTAAAGTTAAAACATAACATACTTTTCAGGCTCTTTTATAACAATCTGCACTTAGGGAAAAATGGTAGTTACATATTAACTTTGGTTCTAGACCATGTACCTTGACAAAGTTCACTGTGTAAAAGGCTGTAACTTTGGGCATGGAAAAGGCTTATTGACTTTAGAATTAAAAAGTCTTAAGATCAAGGTGATTATGTCATGAAAAAAAAGATTTGCAGATTAACATTTGTTCATGATTAAGTTTACTAACCAAACTTTCTGGATGGATTACACTTAGGGTGAAAAAGAAACCTTTAGATTCTGAGGTCTAAAGGTCTGAGGTCATGGGCTATGTAAGCCTGATAAAAAAAATATAGGTTCCTGGAAAGTATCTTTGTTCAAGACTGCACACCTTGACCAATGATCCAGGTTGTTTAAACTTGGTCAATAATTCACAGAGTGAACCAACCATGCATTACTGGTGTCTACACAGAGAACTTAAAGATGGGGTAGGCATACAGTTTGCTATTCACAGTACTCTTGTCTGCAGATATATTTTTAAATATGCTGAAAGACCTTTTAGAATGTATTCAAGGTATATAAAACAGTTACTTATTTAGTGGAAAGTTGTTCACACATTTCTTCCTCTGTAATAATAATAATAATAATAATAATAATACTTTATTTATAGAGGGTGACTAATTAGTCAAGGATTATTCTCCCTTGAGGCCCGCTTAAGAAGAGTATAACAATGCATATTATATGAAGATAGCAATAATTACTGTTTATTTTAACATGTTTAGTATTAAAATACTAAATTCCATTATAATCTATTAGAAACACATACATGCTCGTGATATCTCTTCTTAAATACTGTTATAATTTCAGCAGATTTTACATGTAGTGGAAGCTTGCTCCACTGAACTGTACCAGAGTATTGGAAGCTCTTTTTAAATTGCTCTGTTCTTGATTTTGGTGCTAGAAGGTTTCCATGTGATATTGATCTCAACTGGTATTGTGTTGAAAAAGGCCTGAATAAGTCCTGAAGATACTCTGGTGCAGTTCCATGTAGACATTTATATACAAGAACTGCCTTGTGAAAATCTATCCTGTCATATATTGTGAACCATCTGAGTTCTGTAAACAATGCTTTTGAGGGATGATCAATAGATGCATCTAAAATTATGCATGCTGCTCATTTCTGAAGTTTATAAATCCTGTCAAGCTGAGATTTAGCACAGTTTCCCCATACATGTGAACAATAATCCATTGTTGGAAGAATATATGACTTGTAGCATAGATTGCGAGTTTCCAAAGGTAAATATTTCTTGATTCTGCTGAGTAGGGCAATTTTGGATGACAGTGTTTTACAAAGCTTATCAATATGGTCATCCATGGTAAATTATTATCTACAGACACACCAAAAGCTTTTCACGTTTGACATTTCTAACCGATGATTATTTATTGCAAGAGATAGTTCTGGGTTCCCTAACTTGTGTAGCTTTTATGATGTCCCCAAAATCATACATTTTGTTTTACCTTCATTAATTACCATCCTATTTTGTTGTGCACAGTTTTGGACTCTAATAAGGTCTGAGTTTATTCTATTTTGGATAACTTCAGTATCACAACTAGATATATACAAGGTTGCATTGTCTGCAAAGAAATCTGTTTGTTGATTCATTATTTAATGGTAGATCATTGATATAGATAAGAAAGAAAAGAGGGCCTAAAACTGAGCCTTGAAGGACCTCTGAATGAATAGTGCGAGTTTGAGAGCTAATATTGCCAATGCTTACTTGTTGAGACCTTTGGTTTAGGAATGATCTAAACCAGTTTAAAGAAGGATTGTCGAGCCTGTAGCAGTTCAACTTTTGCAGCAGAATTTCATGATCAATAAGATCAAAGGCTTTCTTGAAGTCAAGGAAAACAATCCCAGGCACATGTCCATTATCCGTTTCCTTCAGCCAAAGATCAATTAATTTGTTAATTTCTGCTTGGCATGAGTGGTACTTTCTAAATCCTGATTGCACATTATGAAATAGATAGTAAGTTTCAAAACAATTTATAGACCTGAATGGCTACTTGCTTTTCAGATAATTTTGACAATACAGGTAGAATTGATATTGGTCAGTAATTCCCTGGATCCTTCTTTTCTCCTTTCTTAAATATTGAGGTAACCTTTGCACATTTCAATGTTTCTGGAAAATTACCACTCATTATACTTAAGTTTATGATATGCGTTAATGACTTTGTTATTACTGGTGTAGCAATTTTAAGAATTTGTGGACCAATACCAACCAAACCAGAGGATTTATTAATATTCACCGTAATGAGCATATCAAAAACATCAACTTCACTAACATTAGCTGCTGAAAAATAATTATCATCAGGAATTATAGCTCTTATAAATGATAGAAGAGCATCAAGTTCAGTTGGGATGTTAGTTTGATTCTGAATGCTCTTACTGGAGATGCTTGTGAAGAAATTGTTGAACATTTTCATAATGTCTTGTACAGATGTTGCTCTATCATCATTTTGCTTATGTCTAGGTGGAAAACAACTGTTCTTTGGTGGGTTCAGCTATTTTAGATGCTTCCACAATGTCTTGGTACTCTTATTTTCATCAATAACCTGTTAATAGTAGTTCTCTTTTGCCTTATCTATCAGGTGTTTAGCTTTATCAGTGTTAGATTATGGCAATTTCACTTTACAACTGGAACAGGTTCCAGATGTTGTATACATCTTTTAATATTAAAATTAGAAAACACGGATAATTCTAAACAAGGGAATAAATACATGCACCAGTTCAAATCAATCCTATCTAGAGCATTGATGATGTTGCACACAGAGATACTTCCATAGCAACCTGTTATATACAACCATTCAAATGATGTCTTGATCAAATAATATATGTTTCTTTTTAGACAGTTGATTATGCATTATTGAACATGTTAGTCTAATGTCTTTTCCATTTATTATTTCTTCATTAAAATGACTTGATGGTTGATAAAACTACATATAAATCTTTTTGGAGGGGAGCTTGAGAGATAAAAATACATGTCCAATCTGAGACAAAATTGAAAGTGAAGTTAAGTAGACACTGGTAAAGTTAATATTTCTTTTATCCCAGCTTGCACAATTGGCAAAATGAAAGTAAAAGTCTACACAGGAGATATCATAAAAGAGACCACAGATGCCATTGTTAACAGTGTTGGTGCAGATTTTTCATTTCAAGGTAAGATTAAAGTAGGGAACATTGTTTCACAATTACACAATTATTGCTATTTATAGTGAGTTTAGCAATGCTCAAGTGATGCATAAAACACTTTACAGATCCTGAATATAGTTTATTTATGGGACATAACTGACACATCAATGGTACATACTGTAAGATGTCAGACATTGATCACAGGATGCCTCAAATGTCTTTTTATCATACTGTCTGTGATTTGTTTATCCATTGTCAGATAAACACCTTAACAAAGTGAAATTCAGTGGTGATTAGGTTTACACATTGTTTCTTGGTTGGACAATCAACACAGGTGCTGTGGACTGAGCTTGTTATAGCCAAACTGCTTGAGGGCTATACTACTCACAGTCAGCTGGTTAAATAGTGGTAGAGAAGAAGAATTTGATTTGTTATTGAACAAAAGGGTGGTAAATTTAAACAATTGGGTTCTAAGTAAAGATATTTGTTTTCTTGTCACCATCAGTCCAGAAAATGGAAACAATGGGAAGAAAACTCATTTAATTGAATGATTGTCCCAGTGTTTATACTATAGACATTAAAATTATCAGGATTCACACCATGAGGTTTTAACAGTGTGTCAGTACACATCAGATCTTTAGAGCAAAATAATGCATGTACAACATGTAACTTTTATTATCAACAACATATTTATCAGGACCAGAGTAAATAAACACTGCTGAATTTGACTGGGAATGATCATCAATTAAGTGTCACAAGTTATCTTAGTGAAGGTGTGGAATCTCTGTCCTTTTTTCCCATGATGCACAACACCAATGTGAAGCCACCACTAAATCACTGCTATTCAGTGGAAGTTTCTAAACTATTCTATTATGTCTGTTTACTTTATATTGTGTGTGTGTGACATTTGTCTGTGATTGAAGAGAATTTGTTTACCAGCTTAGAATGTTCTGAAAGTTAACTTGTTAACAATTTGGTGACATTTTCCATCAGAAAATTGGGAATTCCAGAACAATCTATTGTGTTGCATGTCCAGTGAAATGTGTGTATATAGATGTTTTATAAACAAATGTTTCATTCCCATTTCATTTCAGTCTCTGGGAAGACTATGATCAGAGTTTATAATTGTGTTCAGATATGAGTTGAGAGGAATTGTTTATTTAAATAATTCATTGGAATTAAAAAGTGCTCATTGACCTTTTGGACTAAAACACTACTTTGGGATTATTTAGAACTCATTCATCAGGACATTTGAGACTATTAGAATTCATTTGGAACATTGTGTACTTTGGGACATGTGATAGGACATTTAGGGTTATTTGCAGATTAATTCACAATGCTGTGTGTTTTGAATTCTCACTTTGTATTTTAGGAAAATAAATTATTTGTTAATGTTACTTAAATGATTGGATTCACAAAGTCTGACTATAAGATCAAGGAACAAGTCTGACTTGGCAGTGCTGATCTCATTAAAAGTTCAAGAAATCCAAAGATAATATGATCTTTCTGTCATATCAAATACCAAGTGCCAATAAATATTATGGGAAAAAGCCAGTTTTTAAAAGAAAATTACAAACCTAATGCAACTATAAACCTTACCATTTCATAGAAATTGTTTGAACGATTTACACCATACTGATTGAAAAATGATGACCTGCAAATCAGAAAACTTACAAAGTGCAACTATTCAGTAACCTCCTTTTTGGTAAGTAACAAGGAAAGGAATTTTATTTTATTTTTGCATTTATTTTCTGCACAAAATCTATACTGTCACTGTTTATAATGACCTGCCACAGTATCTACTACATCCAGCCTCATTTTGATGTTGAATGAATAAGTTATAAGGGGTTATAGTATGTTCTTAAAGTGTACCATATGAAATATTTCATTGATAAAGATAAAGAAAAAGAGGGTACCTTGACCACTGATATTACATTGTTGTGTAAGTGGAACCCTTCATCCACCAAAGAAAGGACAGAGATTTAAGAAAAGTTTTCAACAATCTGGTACAGTTCTGTGTTACCAGTTTCCACTGCACGTAAAATGTGTGGAACATATAGTATTTCAGAAGAGCATGGATGTGTTACTAAACTGTGTTACAGTAGAAAAGAATTTTTATGATAATTAAGATATGTTAAACTAAATAGTAATTACTATTATCTTTTGTATGACATACATTGTTATATTTTCTTCTAAACCAGATCTTAGGAGAGAATAGTACTTGGCTAAATAAGCCACCCTCTATAAATAAATTATTATTATTATTATCATTATTATTATTATTCAGATTAAAAGTAAATCTTCAGGAGAAGTTATTATTTCACAATGGATAAGACAAAGATAATACATTTGCTTTGCATGACTGATCCTGCATTTGATTCCTGGCTGTGGAGTACATGCAGTCATTGGTGGTTGCCTTTCTGAGGTTTCTGGTTTTCCTCCACTTCAAAGGGCACAAATGTCACTTCACCAACAGGTGATGTCAGAGCCAATTGCCTATTAGAACGTGAAAATTTTACACCACAGATATATGGCATATAGTTCATAACTATGGCTCCAGTGAAATTTACAGAGGTCAATGCCTGGAATATTGTTTTTTATGTAAAGTTATTCATATGTGTCTACTTTCTCAGTCCCTGTCTAGTGATATTTTTTTTCCATAATACTGTACATAAATGAGGTGATGTGTAATAAGTACCTAACACAAACATTTAAGCTAATGACTTCTGCAATTCACACATTTCTATGCATCCTTGTGAATTCAAGTCCAGTGAACACAACTGCATGAGAGTAATTGCTATACTGATGTTGCCCAAACCTGTTGACCTGCTGAAAAAAAGGCCAATAAATACTTTGAATACAACTTTGTTTTGTGAATTGCAGGAGGTGTTTCTCTTTTACTGAAGCGAAAATATCCAGGTCTGGAAGAGGAATGCCAGGATGAAGGTAATTTTATTGTACATGTAACATTATCCACTTGGAAAAATTGTCTTTATAATTTTACCTACTAATTAAAAGTATTCAAAATAAATGTTATGGTTCAGATATGGCTGTGCTCCTTTGATTTTGTTTAATTGTGGGCATGACTGATTAATGTAATTAGTTGATACAGGTGGTAAAACTGCAAGTTTTATATCATGTCATACTGCATCTTTCTGGTGTGATTATTTTAAACCGGTCGTAACATGACATGTCATGCATAGAATACAAATTTTGACACAACATTGATGGCACAGAGAGAGATTTCCTGACATCAAGACATGTATGTAACCCAAATAAACAGTAAACAGTGATTCTTAATGTTCATGGAAACCTATCCTAACATAACATTTACTACACTAGATTTTTTAAAGGTGATTATAAGGACAAATGGTCATAGATAAGCAACCACCATTGCATATATTGCTAATTGTCTGAAAATAGATAGGGTTGTGTTGTGTTGAACATTATAGAGGGAGAGCACATTAGGATGAAGTACTCAAAGTGGAACAACCAAATCACAGAAGTTATGTGTTCAAAAATCAACAGTTATTACTCTTCATTGCCTTGAATGACAATGTTTAAGCCATCTTTTTTAAAGATTATTGCCTAGTTTGTCATCAGCAGCTATGTTTTATTTTTTTAAGTTAGAGTTTACTTCCAATTTTTAAATATCCAAAACATACTTATTTCAGTGGTTGGAATAGGGTGAAGTGTGATTCATTTTGAAAGTAACATATCAAAATGTAATGGTGATTCTGGGAATGACAAGCCATGAATGAAGAGAGCAAAGTCCAGCAAAACTTACTTTTATAACTCCTGGTTGACTGAGTTTTAATTGCTTTTAAAGTATAACAGCAAGGGACAGCATTTTTTAATTTGAATAGTCAGAAGGCACCATATAGACATTTAGTTATTCTGGCATGTATGACAAGTGTTACAACTCTATGGTTTTAAAATAAGTAACAAGAACGAGCAAAAACCAAAATGTTTTGTAAATTGACAATATTATTTATTTCCCTAAAATACAAGGTGAAAAAAATTAAAAATAACTTAAAGCATAGTGAATGAAAACCTGAAGTCCTCAATACTTCCAACAAGTCCAAAAGTATCTAGTAATCCTAATGAGTTCCAATGTTATTATGAATGATGGCCAGTAATGTACTGATGTACCAGCAGTACCGAAGAATCACAGTGATATAATCTAACAACGTCTTTAAATGAATTTACAGTAATTCCATAACCGCCATTAATATCCAATAGCCTTTAAATGAATTCACACTAATTCTGTACAGCTATTATTCCAATTAATCTGTATATTTCAAGCACTGTAGTTCCAACAGATATTTAAATTAAATAAATGAATCCTCTCAAGGAATAACTTCCAAGACCTGTGTTTACTAGTGTGAATGACTAATTATTTATAATAATTCTCTCTTATAGATTACTAAAATGCAATAGAGAGAATGCATTATGAGGCTTGAGTGAATCATCTTGTCATTTCAAAATCACTCTATCAGGAAACAGATCAGCTGAATTAGGTTATCTTGGCCTCTTACTAGTATTCAAGTCCTGAGATCAAATCATGTGATATTCACTTCAACAATGGTGCAGCTTGACCAAAGTGTAACTTCATGAATAAATCCATGCACTTGATATTTGATTCATCTTACAGTGTGAACTTAGGATTGATTAGAACTTTAGTATTTAAAATATTATTAACTAAATAATCTTTACAAACTATAGTTATGAATGATAATACACATAAAATAGATATACAAAACACATCCACCAACACCTTTCTGCTTAGATTAAAAAAGTAACTAACATGTTTAAATGTTATAACTAGCATAGTTATTGCATGTTTGACACACCCTTACAGCAATACAGATATAATCTCACAGCCAAGGAAAATGTAATTATGTGGCTTGTATTCTTATCTAGAGTATAACTTTTGAACCATGGAAGATATTTTAAGGAAACTTTGCCCATATTACTAGACAGTGTATTGTGTAGCATAGACACACCCCATGTGTCTTGTTCAAGGTCACAGTAAGAGAAAATTTAATTCTGCAACATATTCTTGTCCAGAGTTAAATGTTTTGAAAAGCAAGAGATATTTTCATTAATCTTTAACTAATTATATACTATGTATAGATGTTGTGTACCAGCTGCTCATCCAGACTATAACTTCAGAATTGTTGGAATTATTTTAATGAAACTACAACCAATTTTATACCATGCCTATACAATGTATCATATTCCTAAAGCATGTCACCTGGGTCAAGGTCATGATGAAACAAACATAAATCAATGACCTCTAACCATGTATCGATGTAACTTTTGACAATAAAGATATTTTAATGGAACTTAAGCCTTTTATATATCTGGACTCGACATATTCACAGTTAAATGCCCTGGGTCCAAGTCAAGGTCATAACAATGGGTAATGCAAAATGGTGACCTGTTTCCTTACCCAGGCATTTTTTTTTATATCCCCTACATATATTTTGATTTCACTTTACCCATATCTACATCTTATAAGATCATATACAGCAGTCAAGTCCCTAGCTCATGCTCAAGGTACATATAATTTAAGATTGCAAAAAGGGCATATATTGTTTATTTGCTGTCTAATAATCAGGTCAATGAGATGTTTAACAACAGTTGATGTATACATTATAAATAGATGAGATCAGTATTTAATTTATGTACTTAGAATATTTTGCTAATTCGCAGTTGAAAAACTACATTGGAGTGGAGTTGTGATGACTGACAGCTTTGGCCTAAAATGCAAGAAGATTATCCATGTGAAATTTCAGGATACTTTAACAGGATGGAAGAGGGTTATGAAAAAGTGTCTAGAGATAGCTAATAAAGCTAAACTGTCTTCTGTAGCTTTCCCAGTTTTGGGTACAGGTCAGTATCTTTTAGTATCGACTTGACCATCAATGCAAAGTCTGTCCCTGCTTACATTTATTCATACATGTACCAGCTGCTTTTTTGAGCTTGATAATTGCAGAGAGATTGAATGGAAAGAAATTAAATTTGGTACAAAGTGCTGAAATCATTAATAAGAAGGTAGAATGTTTTTTCTGTTTACATATTTGGATGGTTCAGCTATTTACAGAGACACATATTTTACTTTCATTGTTTGTCAAGCTTGTGAAAGAAATAAAGATGTATTTGTGACATGAAAATTTAGTGAATTTACTGAGAAAAAATAAGTGCCTTATTTCATATATTACTAAAAGGAGAAACATTTAATATAAACACATGGATAGAAATATTCTGACCTATCAAATGGAAAGATAATTTTAAAATCTCTAAGTTTGGTAGAAATTTAAGGCATCAGACACATTTTTTTAACACTGAGGTCTTATGTTCAGGCCCCTCCATCATAAAACTGTATTTTTCCTGTATGAATTCTTGCCCATAAGTAATTAAAATATCAGAACTATTTGTTTTTGATAGGTATGGGACCTACTTCATTTGCTGTAGATGAAGTTGCAGAGATGTTGTTTGAGGCTTTGATAGATTTTGATGACGAGAATCAAAAACATCGACTCCAACGTGTGAATATAGTTGTGTACCACAAACAACCACATTCATTCCAGCCATCAAGTTGTTGTTGTTGTTGTTGCTGTAGGGTTTAACGCCATTTTTCAGCACAAGATAGGCTATACATGGCGGCCAGTATTAATGGTGGAGGAAGAACCCGGAAAAACCCCGGAAAGAACCACCGACCCAAGAGAAGCTTCTGGCAAGCTTTCTCACCAGCCATCAAGAAAAGAATGATCAAGGTTTCCCACAAAGGACCAAAGGAAACAGCTAGCAGGACCTTGGACAGACTCAAAGGTATTTCAACTGTTGTGATAGAAAATGGAATATCACAGGCTGAGATTATCATCTTCAATTCTCATAAAATTACCCATTCTGACATACATCTGTTTGAGATTCAGTCTTTGTAAACTGTATACAAATTATGGCTAGTTTCATATTAGGTAATCCAAGATCAAATTATCTATCAGTGTAACTGGTGATTTTTTTAAAGTTAGAATGTTCTGCACTCATTTAAATACAGCGTGTGAAATAGCAGATATGCCCTACAAGTGGCTTAAATTCAATAATTTTCATACACTACAATAACGTGGAGATTTAAGTTCCTTGTTCTGCATTTTTGTTGACAAAAATTTGAAGAACATTTCACAAGCTAAACATTTAAATTTTGTCTAAAAATACTTGGTGCATATTTTATCTCTCTAAACCTGGGCATTCACTAAGAGTGCATAGTTATGCATTGGAACCCTTATGAAACCATACAGGGCTAGATAGCTAACTTGTCTGATATGCTTTGAGTGCTTAAATGAAAATTACTTACACCAACATAAACATTTGTGAGTTCTTATTTCAGTAACAAATGATCTAATTAGGTAAAATGACAAGATGTACGAAATACCATTATTTGTATATGCCCCATTTTCATGAGTGCAGCCATTAACAAACCACATGATGCATCAGCCATGATTAACGTGAAATGAATATAGATAATGCATGTGTTGTAGTTTAAAGAAGATCCGTCTTTTGTTTTCATGTCATATTTGCTTATTTCAGTCTTTTGTTTTCATGTCATATTTGCTTATTTCAGTCTTTTGTTTTCATGTCATATTTGCTTATTTCAGTCTTTTGTTTTCATGTCATATTTGCTTATTTTTTCTTACAAACTGACATGGAAAGTGATAGAAAATATAGAAAAGGTGTGGGAAGTTCATGTTCCTCAATTGCATTTCAGATCTAACAAAATGAATTTATGGAAGAAATCAATGTGTGAATTACATGGACAAGGACATGAAGACTGTGCATTTGATTCCATTTAAATTTTATTCTATGCCATCAGATGGGCCATTGAAGCTTCAGTGGATTAAAGCCATAAATCAATATGCTGAGAAAGTTTTTATTTTTTTTCTGAATGCTTTGTAGATGAAATGCAGACTGAGAGAAACACATTCCCAAAGCTTAAACTGGCATATGAAAGCAAAGGAACACTGCTTTAGTACAAACTCCCAAGAGAAGAACAAGCTTTAAAAAACCTAAACTGGTATGCACTAGTAATGATCATTATGATGAAAACTACATTTGTTTGAAAAGTGAATTAAACATTTCATTATGTGCAGGTGAGGCAACCTATATTTGAAATGTAGTCGAAACCTTAACTAGATGTATGGTTGCTACACAAATATGAACAATTGCACTTTACGATTCATAATGACCATTCTTATGCTAATAAAACCTTAACAGAAGAAAAGGGGGTTCAAAGAAAACTAGATGGGGAAAAATGTCTGCGCCTAGGAATTTGCTCACTGACCTTGTTTTACTTTATACAGGTGTGATAAAATAAGCCTTCTTAACTTTGGTTGACAGTATGTCAGTTGAAGTTTTCATTTCCAGTTGGAAATGCTTGTTATAGTGAGATTCAAGTTACTCCTTATATTTGATGATCTTAATCACAAGTTGGAATTTCAGGAAGCTTAGCATGCTAGATGTTTAATTCTTGGAATCCAGTTTGAGCTGAAAAGTTGAAATCACTGATAAAATTGCTTCTAAGAGAAATAATTGGAGATTGTTTTCTGGAATCTTTCAGAAAAAAAAAATACCCTTGCACTTTAAGATGTATTATTGATTGTGCAGAAACATTTATTCAGACGCCAACTAATCTCAAAGTAGAGGTATGACTTAGGGCAATTATAAATTGCACAACACTGCCATGTTCATTTCAGAAGCAGGCAGGTGACAAACTGATAGTTGAATAAAGTGGATTTTTAAATTACGTTCTTGCTGGAAATGAAATCATGCCAGACTGTGGTTTTATAATAGATGATTTACTTTTTCTGAGGAGGATAAAACTTAACATTCCTGCCTTCACTTTACACATGCCACACCGTAATGCAGAAGATATTACATCAACAAGATGGACCATACTGGTTTTCATCCGTGGTAAAAGTGCTAGCAGGAGACTGAAAGTTTTCAAAACATTAAGCAGGACAGTCACAATGGCTTCCCTTAAACTCTTTGGTGACATTCTTACTGTGTTTGTATCACTTGTGAATTTAAGAGTTCACCTGATACAAGATACTGATGAAAGTGATTGATGACCTACATTTGCTGATGTGCGTATTCCTTCATGATTTATTTTTGGTGGAATACAATACACATATTCAATGTAGCTGTTAGCAATTTTTGAATTTTATAGCATTGACAGATTTTTATTTGTTTGGTGTTTTATGCCACTTTCAGCAGCTCCTCAGCTGCATTATGGCAACCAGTTTTCCTAGAGTATCTGGAGATATCCAACCACCTTCAGCAAGATTAGAAAGTTTTGTCTGATGGACCTTGAGCAAACACATAAAATGTGTTTACTAAATTTAAGTTTTTCAAAAGTCTGTACTTCAATTAAATGACAGTCTTTAACATAACATTTTTCCAGCGACATATCCAAGGCAACTTATATGAGGGCTGTCATGGGTGGGCATCAAAGCCAGGACCCTTGAACCACTAGTCTGATGCTCTGCCAACTGAACTACTATGGATCCCCAATAGAGATACATGAGATCACAGTTAAAATCGCTGTCATAGGAAATTAACCATTGCAACTGTATTTATGGGTTTGACTCAAGGAATTAACCAGTGAAATTGATTTATGGTTGTCTCTCAAGGAATTAACCAGAGCAAATGTATTTATGGATTTGACTCAAGGAATTAACCAGTGCAAATGATTTATGGATTTGACTCAAGGAATTAACCAGTGCAAATGTGTTTATGGATTTGACACAAGGAATTAATCAGTGTGAATGATTTATGGATTTGACTTGAGGAATTAACCAGTGTAAATGTATGGATTTGATTCGAGTATGTTAAGAGTATAAATATCAGCTATGAAGCTTTTGTATGTCTGTGTTTTGTATACTATGGATAGACATGTACAAACCTCCAACAGGAAGCAACTCCAGCTTCAGCAACAGATGAATTTGTGAGGACTGCATGTTGACTTGGTGTATATTAAAAGTCTATCATCCATTTATCGACTTTACATGATTTCTGTACATCTGATATCTATAAATATTAAATGCATTATAGGAATATTTGTGGTGGACAGTGGAGATTATAATTCTCATGTATCATCAAAAGTTGCTCACACCCTACTCATTTTCCATCAATTATTAACAAAAACCTGAATCTTCCTTGCTATCTCATGCCCTCGCCTATGCTGTGGTCAATGGTTATTGACCCAGCCAACTGATTTAATGAAGCAGGTGAGTATAATCCAGAGCTACTCCTTATTATGTGAACAATTTAAATAAAGTTTAATATGAAGATTTACCTTAGGTTGAATATTGATGTTTAATAGCATGTCTATCAGCCTTCAAAACTAATATCTAATTCAGGTACACATAAACTGCATACAGTATATATAATATATATTCATTCACACTGGTTTTAAGCCCAGTATGCATGCAAATTTGGTATTTTTAGACTCAAGTTTGTTTTTGCAGGTCACAAATTATGGTTATCATATGGCTATTGAGTAAGTAATAGAATATTTGCAATTGTTTACAGTGACTTAACAAAAATATTGCCTTCAATAATAATAATATTAATAATGACAATAATAAAAATAATAATAATTTATAATGTATATTTTTCAAGGTAATTAAGATTTGTCATTGAATGAACAAAATAAAACATGTTTTATGAAAGTTAGACAGTCAAACCTGGTTATCTTGGTTGTAAGTAAAAAAATCGTCGACATAACCGGGTTACGAGATATCAGGGTTTGGTTGACATATGTACTGCGGAACAATGACTGCATCTGAAGCACCAAGAATGAGGAATTTTGTTTCTAAAAGCAAATGGCATTTCTAATGCACAATAAAAATAATAATTCAGTCATGCCTGGTTGCAGAAAAAAAAAATTGGAATTCTTTTAAATGAGATTAAGTAACAATTCACACATTTGCACAACACTGAAGTTACTGTAACAATGTCAGTTGTTTCAAGTTTTTATTTCCCTGTGAATAGCCTCGTCCGTTTGGTAGTCTCAGCAATGCAATAGCTTTCTCATGCTGCCTAAAATCTAGGCAAATTTAAGTACATGTACATCTAGGACTGTACTTTTTTAAAGTATTTTCTATTGTTAGTTTGACTTTAACTAGCAGCAAAATGTAACTTGAAATGTTCTTGAAAATTGATTGCTTTTGTTGAACATCAGAGGTTCGTCTATACTGGTATTCCGGTTATTACAGATAAAATTTGTTTCTGTACCGGAAAAAAGATGAGGCTGTTGGTATTCATGTACCGACAAACTGTAAAATGTGTTTAAATTCTTTAAAGTAACTGTCTCAACATCAGATTCTGTGAGAAGCTGACTTATTATATTCCTACAGTTGTAGTCTAACATATCTCTCGTGACTTTGATCAGTGACTGTTGGCAACAACACAGTGTCAGAAGAAAAGTTGGTGTATCATTCTGATGGACCGCAAGTCTTTGATATTTGAGTCAAGATAATACAAATGAAAGCACTCCTCTTTCTGTTTCATAGACATTACTCGTTTCAATCACTTTTGTAACTTCATTCCATTTGCATTGAAGAATCTGTAATAATGGCACAGAGATGGACAACTTCATAAAAAAAGAAATTTGGTGCTATGGATTTTTAAAAATACCATTTATGGTTTTATTTACTCTTGTTTAAAACAAATTAATAACCATGTCTTGGGGGAGGGTACCAGCTTGGTTTGAAATTTTTGCTGGGTTCTATTCATAAATGATTGTAAGTCACATGATCTAGCCATGCTGCAGTTAAAGACTTACACTCACACCAAGCATGGAAACACTGTAAATAATTTACTTTGTAAGTGAACTCTGATCCAAAGTTGTTAATTGTTTATAGGTTAAGTTGGTGACTGACTGTGGTGATATTGGAATGAGATTATACTGTATTTTGTTTGTTCCACAAAGCATCGTGAATTTTATCCTATCCGTAATACTGTCAATTTTCAGGTTAGCATCATTAAATGTAACTAAAAGTACCTAATTCATTTTAAATATATAGTATAAAACGAATTAGGTATTTTAAGCTGCATTTAATGATGCTGACCTGATTAAAGTTACAGATGAGATAAAATTCACGATGCTGAGTGGAACAAACTATATTGTCATGGTGTTGACATATGATTCTGTCCATTGTGAACGCACCTCCTGTGAAGGTCAGAAATGCATTCATTCAGTTGTTACGACCATGTAGTTTAATTACTTGTGTGTTAAAATTTGAATTCTTTCTATTTCATTTTTGTATCATTATATATAATTATTATTGTGATGATGATTATGTTTGCAGGGTCTAACATTTTGAAAGAAACGTTGTGTTTATTTAGAACGTAAATATGACTCTCAGGATTTCGTGAGCAATTTTTTTAGATTGCTGGCTTGATAAACAAGCTAGGTAAACGATTGGTTGTGGCCAAGGTCATTTCTAATTATATGTGTTTACATCCTGTACTGCGATGGTCAGATTTTGAAATAGCCACGCGTTCTGCATGCGCGCTTGCTTGAAATGACATCTCAGTTCGGTTTAAATACTCAGGTATCTGTGAAATCTGGGAGAGTCATATTTTAACACCTTGTAGAGTCGTTCTTATACCTTGAAGAACAAGGTATTCTTTTTCTTGTGCTGGAAAGAGTTTATTTTCATACATCTGTAGAACTCGAGAGATGTATGTTGTTATTCATGACAGCTAAAAGCGTTCATTTATTTTTTAAACAATAATTATTTTTCCTAGAGAACTACACTGCTTAGGGCAAAGACATTTAGTGAAATTGATTCTAAATTGGAACAGAACAGTACAAATTGTCTTTCAACGTGAAATTCAGGACATTTGTGCAAAAACTTCGACTGACGTCATCATCCACCATCTTGGAACGGAACTGAGATTCAGACTAGATTCAATTAGAACTGTTATTGATAGGACTTATATATCTTCACAATTCTAGGACAAATGTTTGGATTTTCTTCAAAAATCGTAAGTCCTATTTCATATTTTCACCTTTTCACCGTGTTTTCTAGTGAAATAAATTATTTTTGTTAAAACTTGCAAAGCTTGTTGTCTTCGCTCTTATTTTTATGTTACTTTAAACGAGCCGATACGTAACATAAAGAAAATTGGGTTGCTCGTCCTTGGGATATATGAATTTGGCTGATATATGAATTTGGCTGATTTCTGAATTTGGCTAAAAATTGAAATTTAAATTCCCCTAGTTTTAATCCCAAGAAGTTCTATTTCATATTTTACTTGAAATCTTAGTGGAAACAACAGGCTTTCTTTCACAATGTCGTTGTCAAAAGTGGGGAATTTTCTTTCTAATCCAGCTCAGGAGCAGTTGGATAGTCTGAAAAAGGATGAGTTGCTTGAACTTGCCAGAAAGTACGATCTTTCTGAAGCAAAAGCTTCCTTGACAAAACAAGAAATTAAAAATATTATAATTCAATATTTGGTAGGGAAGAATATTTTTGACAAAAGTGTTTTGGCATCAGTCAGTAAGTCTATGACAGACTCTGACATTAAGGTAATGGAACTAAAATTGAAATATAAGATGGAAGCAGAGATGAGGAAGCTCGAGTTTCAGAAAGAGGAAAGGGAGATAGACAAATAGAATTACAAAAAGAACAAATGAAATTACAATTTGAAAAGGAAGAGAAGGATAGACAAGAAAGAGGGAAGGATAAACAATTACAATTTGAAAAGGAGGAGAAAGATAGACAAATGAAAATGGAATTGCAAAAAGAACAAATGCATTTACAGAAAGATAAAGAAGATAAACAAATGGAGTTACGGAAAGAACAAATGCAGTTACAAAAAGAACAGATGCAAACACAAATTAAAATGAAAGAATAAGAGCTGTCAAGTGAAAAGCACGATTCCACTTTTCGTACAAATTCAAAGTTTGACATTGTAGGAAATATCAAGTTAGTACCCCCTTTTAGTGAAAAGGAAGTAGACAAATATTTTATTCATTTTAAAAAAGTTGCTGAGAATATGAAGTGGCCAAGGGAGTACTGGACTCTATTATTGCAATGTGTATTTACTGGTAGAGCTCGTAATATTTACATTTCACTGTCACTGGAGCAAAGTGTTGACTATGATTTGGTTAAGGAATGCATTTTGAGGGGTTATGAGTTAATCCCTGCGGCTTATCGGCAAAAATTCAGGAATTCTAGAAAACCAACTGACCAGACCTATGTTGAATTTGCATGGGGAAAAGCAAAACAATTTGATAGGTGGTGCTCTTCTAGTAAGGTCAACAAAGATTACGAAAGTCTCAGACAACTCATATTACTTGAAAGTTCAAGAACTGTGTTCCTAATGACATTAAGAATCATCTTGAGGAACATAAAATTGAAACCTTGGAAAATGCTGCTGTTGCCGCTGTTGAGTATTCCTTAACTCATAAAGTTCCTATGGTAAGCAAATCTTTTTCTCAGCAGTCTACTGGTAGAAAAGTATTTGAGCCCAATACGACTCTTTTTAACGCTCATTCTGGCACAACTTCTAAAAATGAAGCTTTTCACAGACTTGATTCAAAATCCTTGTCTATTCCTACGTGTACCTATTGCAAGATAAAAGGACACGTCATTTCTGATTGCTTCAAATTGAAATATAGGCATCAGAATCAAGATACACC
>JAECUM010032698.1:0-13247 GCA_016617855.1 Megalonaias nervosa | reverse complement strand
TTAACTCTCTGGGGACTGCCTTTTCTCATTAAATTTTGATATTAATGGGTGAATAAGTGTTTGTCATCAAGATCTATGATAAGTTCAGTTATGAGCAAGATCAGTTCATTATTTTGTCTTTATCTTCAGATTTTTTTTTTTTTCAGACTACAGTAAAATAGGTAATTTTGATATGATATAGTGGATGGGAAATGGTTTACATATGATTGTGTTTTTACAATACCTATTACAATGCTGCATAATCCTGCTTAGTGAAATAGACAACTGTTATGATATTTAAGTCTGCTGAGTAATATCAGGTCCACATGGACCTCTTGTGCTCTTTAAGGGTTAGAAGGGTTTAGGAAGGGAACTTAGTCTTGAAATTTAATGAGAACTAAAACCTTCTCTCCTGAATGTTGCCATAACATATATCTTAAAAAATTATGAATGAATTTGTTCTGTTTCAAACACTGGTCAAGGTATCAAGTTCCACTTTATGACAAGCATGCACCATTTATTTTTTATGTTGCACATTCAGTATGCATTTTTTGAATAACTTGGAATAAAGACATAATAATCATTGATGTGTGTGTGTGTGAGAGAGAGAGAGAGAGAGAGAGAGAGAGAGAGAGAGAGAGAGAGAGAGAGAGAGAGAGAGATTGTTTAGTTGCACAACAGTGCATTAAAAGTTATATCAAGCTGAAACATTTGGAGTTAAGTGCCTTGCTCAGGGACACTCCATGGCTGCCAACCTGACCTGGTCTTGCAGGATTTATTTCTGAGCTACCACAGAGAGATACAGAGGTGGAGATTTTATTGCATTATGGCCATCCACACCTCAAAATCACAGAATGAGACAAATTTAGCATCCATTAGTATATGCCCATGACATTGGGAATTTGTCAGTCTATGTCATCTTGGTCTCCATTATTGCTCATTAATAATGATTTATTTTTGTATTTCATAGGAGCAAGGATATGTGGGTTCCCAAGCTTATTATGAGGCACATAAGGTTTGTAATTACAGAACTGATATTATTCCATTTTATAATTAGTGCATGATCTTGTCTTTTTTAATTGTATTACAGTCAGGCAGTTAGAGTTGTGTTAGCTGTAGACCAATTTTAGACTTTTCTTTGCAGAAGAAAATGTAAAACCATTACATCAGTCTTTTTGTAATGTTTTACATCTTAGATAAAGTAATTAGTTTGGTCTTCATTTGGCTGAATATTTATAGGACAAAAAAACCCCCCATAAATTCAAGAAACTTTTGGTTGCAGATAATCTTAAAGTTTGTGTATCCCATCGTAAGATAGTTAACATTTCTGAAGTTAATTTAAAAACCAAGAAATTGTTTTAAATAATTAAAAGATTATTATTAGATTCACTGCTAATAGTGATATATATGATAACAGGTGATTGCTTCCCTCATATACAGTAAAGTCTCATTAACCCTTATCTGTTTGTTTTCAAACTATTTTCAAATATGGCAAGATGAGGGCAAATAATATATTGTATTTGCTTGTATGTAATTTGTACCAGACAGATTAGAACCAATGTGCCCCCCCCCCCAAAGGGTACAGCATATACACTGCTTGGTCTACTCCAGTGGCTAAGATTCCGATCTAGTGGTGCATAATGCTGGCAAGTCTGGCTCTATGTTGTTTGCTTTGTTTTACACATGGTTACTTATGATAACTAACATTAATCAGGGTTCAGTCCCAATCATATATTTGACAGTTGAATTTTTCTGATAGATTTAATAGACATGTTTTTTTTAATTCTGACTATTGAGACTCAACTGTTGGTTTTTCTCCAGGAGAGAATCATTTGAGACAATGAATGGATGGACTTAATGACTGGTGTCAGATATTTTTTATAAATATGTATGTTTCAGAGATCCCGTAGTCACTGTATTTGCCGTACACATCCAACAGATCAAGATTTTGACTGACACATACTCTGAGCAACCAAACATTGGATTTCTCAAATATCATTATATCAAATTGTCTTTGATTTATTTATCCATTAAACTGTCAAATAAGCACATTAATGCAATAAAATTCAGATGTCTCTTGGTCCAGTTGACAGTTTGTTTTGTTGGCAGAGATTCAGTAGAGGTTTAGTTGACAAACCTAAATTCAAGTGGCATGATCTGGTTTACACATTGATTCTTTGTCAGACAGTTTATACGGGAGTTGCCAACAAAACTTGCTTGCACATTATCTTTGCCTAATTGTTTAAATGCTAGTCGCTACAAATTGCATGGCAAAACAAGTGTGAAAGAACTTATAAAAATCCGATAATCAAATGTTTAATGTTGTTTTTTCTTAGTTTACCATGGTATCACACAGCAAATAACTCATGATGGGAGCTATGTAAGCTGTGTGAGCAGGCAGCTGAATGTTTATACTATGATAAACTCAGAAAAAAAACATTAAACTCTTATACTTGTAATTTTTTATTATTATTCTGTTCTTTTTATTTTGCTTTTCTAATGATATTTCATATGAGTTTTAGAGCCTTATTTAAGTGTATGAATTTGTATTGATGGATTCTGCTACAGTTATTTATAGAACAGGGGATTCTCCTTTATTAACTTAATAGATACATCAGCATCAAACCAATAGTAGGTGATCTAAGGTTTTAAACATTCCACAGTGTGGTTTTAATATTTTATCTAAATTGGCACATGTGTTAAGAGTAGAAGCTCAATATTCAAAGCACTGGATGTGATGTTTAATTGGACATACAAATGACTCTTAGATTTGATGCTTTCATGGGTGAGTTGTGATTTGGCTGATTCATTATTGTCCAGACTTGTGAGTAACCAATTTTCATTTTGTGAAATTCTATTTTCTAATTCATTAACAAGTTAGGCTACCTACAAGGGTTATTACTCAGAAATGAAATTAAAACTGTCAGTAAAAGGTTGTAATGAAGAGTGTCCAGTAGTCAGACTAAGACATTGACCCACCCGAACATCATATCAGGGTCCAGTTGTTATAATGTTAGTCTTTGAAACCCCCTCCTCATAATCTCTATATCCATTTACCTATAGTTTTAATTTCATTTATAATGGGCCATAGTGAAAGCCCTGTACCCTGAATGTTCTTCTTGGTAGATTTTGAGTTTCCCGTCTTTGAGATAGAGTTTCCCATCTTTGAGATAGAGTTTCCCGTCTTTGAGATAGAGTTTCCCGTCTTTGAGATAGGGGTCTACATAAGAGTTCTCACTCATTTAGAGATTGAAATCATTTTGGTTTCTGGTCATCATTTATATTTGTGAGATTTAATTTGTTTTAGTTTGTGATCATCCTGCTGTTAAACTGGCAAGTGACTAAAGTTGAGTTGGTTCATTCAGAATATTTCATAATTCAGCTTGCGATATACCAGCCACTTCACAAAGCACATCAGATATTGATTGGCAATTGTGTTAAATGTCTCCATTTATGAACTGTATCTGGTATGGCAAATTTAGCGAAAATTTTCAGAATTCTGCGATTTCAGACAAAATGCTTGCAGAATACTGGTGGCACCACAGATGAAGATCTAGCATACATGCAACATATTTTTTCCCCGATTTAGATCAAATCTAGTCTAAGAAGGAATGATTTATTTTCAGAAAAAATACCAAGATTTGTTATTTGATTCTGTAAAATTCAATTTATTCCATTTTCAGAATAAAATATAAACCTGTCAACAGTTTCATTTTAAATGCATGCACTGTGTATGCCTTCAGTTGTGTTTACATCAGTTACTTCACATGTGACTATTTATAGAAGTTGGTATAAAGTTGTTCTCTGTACAGTTTGTACAGAAATAATCACAGCTTGGCTTGATCACATAGTTACCCTCTGACCAATGGAAATCTTTGCTACATTTTACCAATGAATGCAATTGCAGTTCTTTGAGTGACTGACCCAGGATCTGTACTGAAAACATTACACCATCCCTCATACGAGACTGTGTTGCATTTCAAACAGAATATGTAAAGACTAAGCCAGAATTAAGGAAATATATACTAGCAACAAGAACTAACCTTTATTATCATCCTCCAAGACTTCACCATCCAACTTAATCAGAAATTTTTGTCATTTAGATTTTACATATTTTTGAGTTCGTAAATACTTGTTGTCAGTTAATAATTAATTTTTAAAAACAGATGGTTGGAATAAAAAGCTGTTGTTGGATGAAATTCTGTAGCATAATGTTTTGAAGGAAAAATGTATTTGTATAAACAGTTAGTTTCAGAAGAAATAATTCAATCATGAAAGAATAATACTAATACTAAAGCAGCAGCAAATCTGGAACCAAAAATAACATATTTTCTGGTACATTTAATAATTAGGTTTATTGATGTTTCCTTTTAGTTCCAGCTTGATATACTTTCTTTTGAATTTTTTTGTTAAAGTTCACAAATATATTGGCCACCATGTTAATTTTTCAGGAAGAAAAGGTCCAGCAAAAGCCATTAGAATTTCAGGATTCCTGATATATGTATGTATATGTGTGTGTGTGTGTATACATGTAGCATATATGTATATATGTATGTACGTGTGCCTGTATATAATATGTATATTGTATGTTTGCACAAAATAGCATGCTTATCTATGTATATGCTTATGTGTGTGTATGAGCATATGTGTGTCACAATAGACATCATAAGGAAATGTCGGACTTAAAAGCAGTGCATATACAGTAATTGTTTTGTATAGTAATGAAGTTTGACAGAGTACAAGTGTTGTTTGTCTTGCAGGTGATATCAGTAAATTTGATCTTGTAATGAACTGTGATTCAAAGCAAGCGTCTTTTGTTTTGCAGATTAATATCAGTAACTTTGACCTAGTCATGGAGTCTGATGGTGGGACCTTTACGCCTCAGGGACTTGGATTTACAGGTAACTTGCTAATGTATATAGAGAGAAATATATTTTTTTAGAAAAACAGTCTGTAATTGAAACATGGTCAACCAGAAAGTTATACAATCACTGTGCATAATTGCAAAGAAAAATATCGAAAAAACTTTATTCTCATCAATTTAATGGTCCTGTGTTAGTATCCAAGGCTTGTCACTTTTTTATATAGGTGGTGTTGCTGGAATTTTCAGAATTTGTAATTCTAATACATGCGTTCATAATTTTGATAATATACTTTTATACTTACTGCAGTTTTAGTAAGATTGATGTGGCAGTTTCTAGATAAAGGAAGAATTTGTAAGTCAAAGAGCGGAATGAAGTCTGGGTTCTGATCATACAAGATGTGTTATTTGGGCCCTAAGATGAATTCAGATATTGGCATTTGTGGATTTGATCATTGTTTCTTAGTATACTGAAGTGCCAGTTTCTTTTGTCGAACACAAAGTAATGGTTTGTTTTCATCAACAGAGGTTTTATGTAATTTCTAAATCTGCCCAGACAAAGTTCTAAAGTCACTGAGTGTGTCACATTTGCAGTAAGATTTACAAGTTGATCGATAGCGTGGGTACATGAGAAAGCTTGCCATTAGCTTCTTGTGGGTTGGTGGTTCTTCCTGGGGTTATCCCGGGTTCTTCCTCCACCAGTTATACTGGCTGCCATGTATAGCCTATCTTGTGCTGAAAAATGGCGTTAAACCCTACAACAACAACAACAACAACAACAACAACAAGTTGATCAATACAGTCAAGCCATATTTAAGTTTAGATCTTACTTAAGTCTGGTATATCTAAAGTAAGACCTTACAGTCCACAAGCCTGTGTTGGTCTGAACTCATACTAAAGGAAGAGCTCTTTGACATTTGTCCCTGAGGTATCTGTGTTAGGAATATTTAGGTAAAAACTTAGCCGTTTAAATTTGGCAATCTCAGCAACATGGATAAGATATCCATCGAGGTAGCATTGGGGTTATCTTGAATTTTATGTAATTGACAGAAGGGCATGCAAAAAGTTTTACATTAAAACAATTTCAACTTGTTTTCATATGACCATGTTTGAACTCTCTGAGGGCATAGCTGTTGTGGATGTCCAGTGGTATAGATATTGTTTGATGTATAACTGATACAAAACCAACTGAATATATAATAGCAGTCAATTCCTAGTTTTGGGCATTTCACTTTGCTGTTAAATTTGATGTTGAATAGTTGACTGGCAATATTAGGGCATTTCACTTTGCTGTTAATTTTGATGTTAAATAGTTGACTGGCAATATTAGGGCATTTCACTATGCTGTTAATATTGATGTTAAATAGTTGACTGGCAATATTAGGGCATTTCACTTTGCTGTTAATTTTGATGTTGAATACTTAACTGGCAAAATGCTTCCAGAGGTACAAACATAACTTATGGAAAGCTGTCAGAAAGGGGAGGGGCTACCTACCTTAATTTCTGACCTTTCCATCCTTCAATAAGTCTGATATAAATGCCAGTTGGTAGACCAGACCTAGGTCAAATAACTCATTATTTATACCATTCTTCCATGTTGGACAAAATGTCACCCACATCATTCACTTATTTAGGAAATTATAGTTTTAAACAAGCCAGTTAGCTTGTGAAAAAGATGAAAATGGCCAGCATGTTGGCTTCTTGTACTTATTGATCTTTATTGAAAGCTAAAAGGACAGTTCTAAGTTTTGATCTGTTAAATGTGTTTTTTAAATCTAATTGTTGTAAGATTATTACAAAATATTTTTCTACCTACAGCCAGTGCATACAGCTATTTTGTCCATCCATCCATCTGTAAAGATATTCCGAGTCTTTAAATAGGACATCAGCTATCAACCTATTTGTCTATCACTGTTTAGTATGTCTGCATCCAAAATTGCTAACAGCCATCTAGAAATTCCAGTCTTGCCTGAATAAACTATGGGTTGCTTTAATTGATTTTAGTTGGTCTCCGAGAGTTGCAGATATCAAAATTTCAATGTTGCTTTTGTTTTTCTTAACTAATGTACAGTTTTTACGAATATGTATGAATATATATATATATATATATATATATGAAAGATAAAATATTTGCATTTTGTCTCCAGATGGATATACTAAAAGATATAGCTGAATCAAAATTAAAAAAAATATTAAAATAATGAAGAGGCTCATCTAGTAAGCCAGCTGATAAAACAGACTAAAATCTTTCAATTACTGTAAACCCATTATCAGTTTTCTTTTGCAAATAAAAAATAATCTGTACTCTTTCAGATGAAAAACTGCATTGAATGAAACGTGTTGTTGTGTTGTAACTCATAAAACATGGGGAAAAAGATGTCCATATTGCAGATATTGGTGCAAAATATTACATACATTTTTCTCACCAGTATTCAGATCCAGTATATAGAAAAAAATTACCTGTTTTTGAAAGCAAAATCAGAAAATGAAAGTTCTAGAAGGGATTACCATTACTGACGACTATTTCTACCTCACACTTGTGTTTAGTGTTTAGTACATTTTGTGTTTAGTACTTTTTGTAATTCACCCACATGAACATTTGTACATAATCTGTATGCCATGCATTTTTATTGTACATAAACTGTATTTATTTGCCATGCACTTTCATTGTAGGCAATAATGATTCTTATGAGATTATAACAAAAGTGCTGCAGTTGTTGGCACCAATAAATGCCACTCTGATCAGCACACCAGCTGATGGAGGTGATGTTACATTCTGGATACAGCAGGGTGTTCCAGGGGCCAGCCTTATGAATGATAACAGTAGATACATGTATTTTCATCATACAAATGGTAGGTTTGATTCCTGGAACCATTGTTTAAGGTATTTAAACTTAAGTTATTGAAAAGCTAAGTTTTATTTCATTCTTGAAATCTAGCACATGGAAGAAAAATTTCCAGAACAGCATGCTAACTCAGATGTACTAAGGTAAATTCATACAAGAGTTAAGTCTGTTTGAGGAAGCAATAATTGTATGATTCAGAATAGTCAATTTATATTTGACAACTGTTATATTATACACAGTTGTCAATTTATAGTTGACAAATTGTTTCAACAGGTCCCTTAAATGACCTTATAACATGACTACAGTGTTATATAGGATTATATCTTGTACATTTTCTACATTTTTTCTGTTTGATATCACAGATTTTGTCATAACATAATGTTAAGAACAGACGTAACGACAGTCATCCAGATATATTTTTAAATCAATTATATACAATATTGTGAAAAGTCTTGTGAAATAGAATTTGTTGTCATGTGATAAATAGAATCATACAGTTGTGCTAATTTCAAATGAAATTTAAAGAAACTTGTAAGATAATTTAAAACTTCTCATCAAGGCAAGCACAAGATGAAATTATTTAACTCATCATAAATTTAAGAGGAGTGCTCATGCAAGATCCTTTGTATAATATTGCCAATGAATGTAAGAATCTAGTCACAAACAGCAATCATCAGTATGTTAGTTTTTATTAGTTTATATCTTTCATTTTCTATATTTGTATGTGTTCACTGGAATGAGATTTTTCGAACAAAGCATCATTACATGGTATAAGGAAATGGTGAACAACAGTCACCTTGAGTAATTCATTTGCTATTTTGCCATTGTTTAGTACTTTCCAATTTTTCATTTTTGATTTCTATGCGATCTTCAGAATGGATAGAGTTAACCGAGTTAATTTTTTAAATATTTTACAAAGATTGCTTTGAGTACACTGAAATTTCGTCAGTCCATTTTTGGGTTATTGCCCCTATCCAGATTGGAGTTTTGTACTATGAAGTATAATATTCTGCTCAACAATTTCAGAATGGCTGAATGGATTTGGGTCAAATTTTTATATATGTACCAGCATCAACAATGCTCAGGTCAAATGAGATTTTAAATATTTTCTTTTAAATATTTTCATTAAGCAAACATTTAAAGGAATTTCAACTATTTGTGAGCACTCAAGCACTGCTATATCTTGTTACATTTTGTCCGACTAATTTCCAAAGTTGGGAATCCACTGCTTTTTGCTTTCCAAAGTAGGGAATCCACACACATTTTACTTTCCAAGTAGTGAATCCACTGCTTTCAGTTATTGTCTTGTTTCACATTTGCTTTTCATTGGGAACCAAGAATTTTACATTCAAGCTAACAGTAGTCATTTTGTTGTTTCAGGCGACTCGATGACTGTACAGGATTCCCATCAAATGGACCTATGTTCAGCATTATGGGCTGTTGTTTCTTTTGTGGTAGCTGATCTTGATATAATGCTTCCTCGAGATAAGCCACATTTATAATTAAGGCTGTTTTATGTCTCACATACTTTAGGTCAGAAGAGATATTTTTCTATGCATTTTTCATATAAGGACATATAAATGTTTTTAAATCTTAAATGTTTTTACTTGCAATAATCTGAAATTAATCTGTCTGATGTCTCTGAAATTTTTTTCTCAAATTTAATTGGAGAAAATGTAAATTATGTGTCTGATTTTCGATTGTAACTACAGATGTATCTTAACAAATAACCAACAACAAACAAAATATCATGCGATTTATACTCCTGCTAAATATTTGATGGCAAGTTATGTTAAAATGAAATTCATTTGGCAAAAGTCTCATTAGCCTTTTTTATAATGGTATTTAATATTGATACAGGACAAGCTAATTATCTTGTCCTAGGTATTTTTTATATTAAGAGCTTTTAATTTATTTAATTATCAGGTGAACAATATTTATCTAATTGTTTTTTATTTGAATGTTATGTTGGACTTTATTTACTTTATAATAGAAGCGAGATATTTACATATATTTGTTTTACTTTTCTGAATGTGTGTTGGTTCACGATGTGAATGAAACATCAGTTGCTTGAGTTGGAGAACCTCTGGGTTCAGGTTCTTTAAATGTGATATTAGTCATTTCTGCAATGTACATTTTCTATTTCCAAAATAAAGATGATACTCTAAACTTATTATTCAGTTTTAATTCAGTGACTAATGCAAAGCATTTTAACATCAGTTGGCTGTTTGATTCTAGTGATGAGCTTATCCTACACCTAATTAGAAGCATTCAGCATTTGATTATTATATAGTGTCTCATTATCTTAAGTTTTTCCTAAGAAAGTTTGGGAAAATGTATTACTGTAAAACCTATACTGAGAGACCATCCCTTCTGCCAACAAAAAGATGTCTTTCAGGACACGTACCATATTTAATGTTATTTTCGTATATGAAAAAATAATTATTAATTTCGGTGTACGAAAAATTATATGTAAAATAAATAATTATCATTTTGTGGTAATGACCATGTACGAAAAATAAAGGGATCATACCCGAACAAGGTTGACGGAAGACACGACACTCGACAACCTAACGTACAAAACAAATGTACAAATTCTGTCTCATTCTGCTCTCAACTCAAGAGTCTGATTGTTGTTATGTGTGTGTGTGTGTGTGTGTGTGAGAGAGAGAGAGAGAGAGAGAGAGAGAATAATCTGTATTGTTCAGGAATCAGTTACCTGTCAATTGTGTTATTCCTTACATAAACACTACAAGGGCACTATTATATTTCATTAGCAATTAAAACCTGAATAAATAAATCGTTTTTGTTGTACCGGTAATTATGGGATCCATTGTCAGTAGGCCACATGGCTATGCAGACGTAATATACATGCTAATTAAATACTCTTTGACCTTTAGCTTGGTCTTTTCCAGTAAATACTGGATTGAAGACCAGAATCACCTCAACAGATCAAATTAAGGAGGCTCTGTGTAGGGAAATGAGGCCAACCATGGGGTGTTGAAAATGTGTAGGACAAGACCATTAGCTCAAGAACAATATTAATCTACTGCTATATGTGTTGAAGCCATTGAAAAAATGGCAAATGAATTTTAAGAGAGAGAGAGAGAGAGAGAGAGAGAAAGGGAGGGAGGGAACAACAAAGCAACGTGTATCAAAAATATTTTTATATTATAAACACAACATATTATTTTCAGGATACAATTTGTGATCCAACGCTGGATGAATGCACAAAACAAATGCAAAAACATTATGCAATGAAAAATTCATAATGTTCAAAAGTTTTACAAGTCTTCCAGCTCAAAACCCTCAAACCATTCGCATTCTTCGTCACTTGAAAGACTTTCCAATGGAGCTTCATTGTCACTCCTTATGCAGTGGTCCTCTCTACCATTTATTGCATTTGAAAGGCCAGTAACTTTGAAGCTACTGATTATCATGTCCTTTTTCTTCTTCAGGTCTTCACTGGCTTCAAAAATCCAGTCAATCATCTGCTGCCTTGAAGGGGCTGGAATTTTTTTGGTTGCCTCCTCACGAGCTTCCCTGGTTGCAATATTTTTGGAAGCCTGGTCCTTCATGTACGTTGACCATTTTTTCTGCAGCAGCCCCTTGAAAGGCTTATTTAGATATACATCCAGTGGCTGCAGTTTACTTGTGCATCCACCAGGGATTACTGCCATTGTTGTTCTGGATTTTTTCATGGTTTTTTCAACTTCATCAGTCAAATGGCCATTGAATGAATCCAACACTAGGAGAGAAGGTACGCGCTTCGTGTGTGCTTTCCAGACTTCATCAATATAATCCAACATTGGGTGTTCATCCATCCATGCTTTTTGTTGAACTTTCACTACAACTCCCTTTGGGATCTTTAGATTTTTTAAGTTTCTTTTTCCCCGAAAGATTATCATGGGTGGCAACAAGTCACCAGATGCCAGGCATGCCAATACGCAAGTTAAATGGCGCTTGTCACTGCCGGTACCTCTAACATGCACCTCTCTCGTCCCGACTTTATCAATTATCTTCCCTGGTACCAAGTCGAAGTACACTGGCGTTTCATCCATATTTCCAATTAAATGTTCATCAAATTCCTCCTCCTCCCGCAGCTTTCTTATATATCTGGTAAAGCAGTCTATTTTTTCCTCTAGGTCTCGAGGTAGTTTTTGAGATATGGAAGTTCTCCATCTCAGCGCAAGTCCATTTCACTTGAAAAAGCTATCAACCCATCCTCTTGAGCCCTGAAACTTTGGATTTTCCTCCTGAATAACTACAGTAGCATAATTTTATAACATCTCAATTGTTACAGGCACATGATGGTCCCGCATACAGAGTAACCAGGATAAAATTTCCTGCTTTTTCTCATGCGAATACGTAATGGGTCGGCCGGCACCTGGGATGGATCCTTTCTTTGTCCTTTGAATATTTTTTGAAAAATCCATTTTCATCCAGCTTGATAAAGTACTTGGTGTAAGGCGGTACTTTGCAGCTATGGGCCTAATTCCACGTAGTTTTGCCACCTCAACAATTCTTATTTTATCATTAATGTCCCATTTCTTATACTTTCCTCTTACTGGTAACTTTGCAGTACCAGGAAACTGTCTTATATCCCTCATATCTTGGCTGTAGTCCAGCTTGTCTACTGCAGGCTCAGGAAATTTTTCAGCAACAATGGGCGCCGTTTCAGTAGTATCTTTTGGTATGATGGCATTATCTGCTGCATCAATATTTGATTTGTGCAGTTGAGCATGATCTTTTTCATTGGCGATCTCGGCAACTGCAGCAACAGACAGGCGACGGGCTTCACCATTGTCTTTTCGGGGCCGTCCAGGTTCAATTTTCTGCTTTTTGTTTGGTGGTTCATTGCATTTAGGTGGTGGTGGCGGGATAAAAGTTTCTCCCTTTGGCAAGGGTTTGAAGAAACTTAATAATGAAGACTTGTCCAAGCACGAACAGTCCAAGATCTTTGAAGATATTATCTATATATAAATCGAACTTACGGAGTCAATGACTTTTGCATTTATGATTAAAACTAACTGGGCTTTTTATAGTTTTTATTGCATTACCATATCGAAACAATCAGATTAATTGCCCAATGGTCTGTGGACTTCACTTCATCCTCTACTGAGATGTTATTTTTGCTGGATAAATAAACTCAAGTGGCTTCAGAACTCATTTTCAAATGCGCGCGTTTCTTGGCTACAGACTGATGTAATAAAGAGCTCTCATTAACGATGTTGTCCAGCTGTTAATGAATAGCGGTATATATTGTAATGACAACAACAAAACAAAAACATCAACCATTATATTTTCTCGCCGATACAGAAGACAAAGAAGGGCAATATGATTAATGAGAATAGATTCTCAGTTAACAAAACAGTTGCCCTTTCCGAGTAAGCTGAGCAAAGGGCTTTCTACACACTCATAATTAGTGGTTATTACTACTGACAATAATTGTCAAGATTACAAATCCTAACGGCCGCGAGGTGTTATTGTTCAGGTCAAATCTACGTACATATCGAAGCCGTTTTGGCTTCTCTCACTTAGTGTAAAGAAATGTAAAAACA
>JAECUM010032696.1:0-14022 GCA_016617855.1 Megalonaias nervosa | reverse complement strand
ATATATATATATATATGTTAATCAACTCTCCGCGAAGTTGTTGCACTTCTTATGCCGTATTTTGAAATATAAAATTTATTCCTGATACTAAGACGTTTTTACTTAAATTAATACAATTACTGGTGTTATGAATATTACATTCTTCCTGTCAATGTATGAATTACTCTGTCTCAATGCGAATCGAGAGGACATGCCGAAAATATAACACATGTTGAGCAAAGATTATGCCATTACTGGATTCAAAATCCTTTGAAAAAGGCAAAAATTAAAGCTTTTTGTCGCCACGAAACATTTTTATATTCTTTTTATTATATGTTTCTCTCATAAAATATATATTGTGTTTTGGAAAGTTAAATATTATTAAGAATTTATATGTATTGGTAATCGTAGTATTGATTTATTGTAAAGAAGATTTAGCTACTAACTTCATGCGCAATAATAATTAATTTAGAAATAAGATACCTTGAAGCTTCAGAACATAAAAAAACCAGTATTTAAAGTCAAACATTTAATACTTCTCAATTACTACAAACAATTTTGGAGTCAGTCTGAAGTATTGAAATTAGTAAGATTTTTTTGCTAATCGTTTTCTTATTCGATATTTAATTATTTGCATTATGTTCTAAACATAAAGAAATTCTAGAACTGTATGAAGTTGGTAAGCTTGAAGGAATATAATCATTTTACATGCATTTTTTTATATCTAAAATGTATGAATGTACAGGCCACATCTTCGCAACTCAGTAAGTTCAACTCCGAAATTCAGAAATAAATAAATAAATATTTAAGAATGGAAGACTGACACACAGAATAAAAAAAAAAGATAACGAATCATTACACTTACCTGTATTGCAAATGCGATGCTGCCATTTCCCGCATCTATTACAGGACAAAGCAAATTGGCTAGGCCTGACATGTCTATGAATTTTATACAATCATAAAACGCCATTGTCACAATGCAAACAGTTCAGTTCGTATTATACCAAAATAGATCGACCGAAATGTCACAATATCAACTGTATTTACTATGAATTAATCCAAAATTTACATACATGTATACTAAACACCTTTATTAAAGCATAGGATAAAAATTGTAATGAAAATTTCAGCTCATTTATACAAATTTACAGAGTGTGGTACGTTCAATTTTCATACCTTTTTCTTTCCGTTCAAATTAACGCACATTAATTAACTTAATAAAAATGATTTTAATTACAATTAAATATTTACAACTTTTTTCGACGATTTAGCTATTTTGATTCTTTAATTGCAGACACCAATGAATAACCATGGGATTAGTGTGAATGGCCATTAGCAGTATGCTAATTATTTTTTTTTTCAATCGGATTTTTTATACAATTTTTTTTACAGTGTGTGGTAAATTTTATTTCTTTTCATTCAGATTAGCGTGCATTGATTAACTTAATAAAAGTGACTTCAATTATAATTAACTGTTGACATCGTTTTCGGCAACTTAGCGATGTGCTGGTATCTTTAATTGCAGACATTGATGAATAATCGTGTGATTAGTGGAAATTACCATAAGCAATGTGCTGTCTGTTGTTTTAAATATGCATGAACTGGGATGGAATTGTCCCATTGCTAGATTTGAAATGCCTTGGGGTCGAAATGTCTGCGAATTTTCTTCGGGTCGAAATGTCTCGCTCTGCCGTGGTATTGCTGCTTATTGATAAATGTTGATAAATACTCACGTTACTGTACCCGAACACTCTTCGTCAAAACGGGAGTTATTTCCCTTGGCAACTCTTGACCTCATCACTTTTCCTGTTACACAAACAATCGCTAAATATTCACACTTTTTGTTTGTTTGTTTGTTTTTGTTGTTGAAATTTAAAGTCGGTATTTTGTATAGTCTTAATATTTTCTTGGAGAGTCTTGGGGTGTCCCGGGGTGTATTGGGGTGTTTAGTGAGACCCGTACGATTGCTCCGCACTCACTTCTCGTTGCCATGTTATGTCATGTTAACGAAAGTACTTCTCAGAATATCCTATATGGCATCAAATTACATCCGAAGATTATTTTCTTTTGTGACAAACGACCATCGGTGTTTCGATCGTGTCTTCGGGTAAAGTCATCCCCTATATAAAGTACTAACAGTAAATAACGCAAAGCGAAACTGCGAACAGTAATGGCCGTCAAACAAGGAAATTAACATAGACTCTGCTTTGCCAGCTCATTATTCTACGGCCTATCCAGATCTTTGCTTGGTGTATTTGGATACGCGATACATACAAGCAAAAGAAGATATTCCTTTTCTATTTATTCTAGACAGCCTATCTCTTTAAGAAAACAGGTAGAAGCACAAAAATGAGATGGAAATGACTTCATTTAAATGACAGTCACAACAATCATACTCATAAATGTAACAAAAGTGTATTGAAGTCGGCATTTATTGACCTTAATCTTTTCCCTGAATTAAAGTATTTAGTCGATTGGTGTCGAGATTTATTGGTCTCTTTTTCTCACGACAAGAAAAAAAATACACTGCTATGTCTCATATTATTGTTACTGACAATGGTGCACCGTGTGGTTTTAGAGATGTCATTGATTGTGATTGTCTCAGAAGAATTAGCATGGGGTGATATATGTATCATTTCATCCACGGAGGCGGTAAAAGGACGCCAACGTTAAAATTAGGTGGCAAAAATATTTGCAAGTCAGTCAGATAAAGGGGGTGAGAGTGGGGATAAATTATTATATAGATGCACACATAACACTGGGTTACGCTGAACACTGGTTTTTCTATATCCATTTATTTATTTGCTTTGCTGGGGCTATTATTATTATTATTATTTTTATTATTATTAAATATTTTACAGCTTAGCATATTGACTTAAGAACAATGGTTGCCTGCCACTGGACACCTAAAGCAAACTACTACAATCAACATGTGCATGACAAAGTTTCGTCCACTCTTCTTTATGTAAAACTTTTATCTGAGATAAAAGATCACGTTTGAAAAATTGTTTTCTTTAAACCCGCGCTTTGCATATGATAACCGCCTGTCCACAAAACTGAAATAACACCACATATCACTTGTGTTATATCATAATGCTGGCAAATATACATTTCCGTTTGGAATATAGCAATAACACTAATTTTGGTCCTTCAGAACTAACCTGACTGGTAATGCTCAAGGGGTATATATAATGCACTTCCAACGGGAAGAGCAAAATGAGTTGAAGAAGACTGGCCAACTAGCTTAAGTCCCGATATTCCAGCCCTCCTGGATCCAGAGCTGTGACGACTTGCTAATTGGTGTTGTTTTACACACCACTGAGTCATGTGGGTGAGGAGACATTGAAGCAAAAGGGGTAAGCGAACAAGAAACCCTTATCGCACCGTCTCCTCTCAACGGAGACTTTATTGGTGGCACGTTAGTACATGCACATGTACATTTTCGCCTAACGGTTTAGGAATCAACGGTGTCACGGAATGTCAATCAGTATATAAGAATCGTTTTACGGCAACCAAGCACAATAGTGGTATCAAACTAAAGGCCAAGTTCTAAGAAAGAAAGAAAAAAAACAGACAGAGAACGACAAAATTATATGTCATCTATCTACAAGGCGATATTTAATAAGGCAGAAACGTTTGCGCGTGTAAATGGCTTAGTTCAGTTTGCTGTCTGTAAACGTTTACATATTGGAAAATTGTAAACGAATACCCACGAGGCTGTCACTGTTGCAGAAAACATTCGTACAAATTAAATGCTATATTTTCACATCTCTGTTTCATATAACTATATTGTAGGATTACGTTTGTTAAGTCTTGTAAAGTATGAATGAATTTCACATCCAAGCATTGCCAAGAAAAAGCTAAGGTTGACGAGAATATTCGTTGTAGACGACACACCGATTTGCGGATAATGCAGACAAAGAGTTTCTTGTTACTACATTGTTTACCTTTGAAAGACATGATCATTAAGAAAACCTTTGATGAATAGTATTTGACTTATATAGAAACGCCGTTTTAAGAAGTCTGATAACAATCGAGGGCTCGTAATAAGTAGAACCGACGGGCATCAACAAAGTTTCTCTTCTGCCGACCTCTAGAATTCACGGTCCACTTAGTGTTAGTAATGCATCAAATAAAGCGTTGCATATCGTTCTCGTTAGACTAAATATCGTTAGGCTAAATATCGTCATAATAAATATATTCCGAATTAAGTTGTATACTTTGGTAGATGCGAAAAACGTAATTTTAACTGGTGAATCGACGGGTCAACAGAACATGACTTTTATATAGCAGATGTTGATTATAATCATATCGAGTATGTAAGCCACTGCTGAGTTTGATATTAATTCCACAGTTTCTTAGTCATAGCATCACCTATTAAAGCATCCTTTGCGCATGTCCAGGCAGTTCTTCCGGTTGCATTATCGATTCTTTTATCAGGTAAAAGCAGCAGTCCGAATGAAGATCACAATAATCCTAAAGAGGTTTTACCTCATTTGCCAAATATTCCACAAAGACGTGTTTAACATACTGAATCATGTCATAATAAGAGTTAAAAGACGTACAGCAAATGAAACAATCGGAAGCTAAACGAGGTATAGCATGAAAATTGCCAATGTCTTACATATTAATAGTTATTAGCTAAAAGCCTAAAGTGCAGATTGATGAAAGGTTCCATTTTCAATCAATTCAATTAAACGGCATCGTTTCGGTTGTAGCACACCGTTATACACGTTTGGAAATTTTGGTAAATGTTGCAGTTTTAGTATTCAAGAGATTACAAAAATTAGTCCATTATTTCATTTTCCTGCAAATATGCAATGTGGCTAGAAAAGTCAATTAATATCAATTAGCAAATAGCTATTAACGAAAGTCTAGTAATATAAATGTTATCGCTGATGAGTAATCAACCCACGCCCATCGTCTATATGATAACGCTAATCCGGGTCCACAAGGCCCACACTTAACATTAATAAAATCTGAGATCTCTACGATCAATCATTAACTAATGCAAGCTAAATCAATAGATTTAATGAAGGAAGTACAAGGGTAAACGTTACGACAAAACATGACATTATTGCTTAATGAATGCCATAAAGACACTAACATATCAGCAGTAATTGTTCGATGAAATGGATGACGAAACGAAATAGGTTTTGTTAATACAGTGAGAGAGGTTAATTGACAGTTACAGTGTTGGTGCGGTTCTTCTTTCGAAACGGACTGGAAGGAGATAGCTGATCTGAGACAACAGACTCTCACTGACCGACAGTTACTTATATTTTTATATATGAGAGAGAGAGAGAGAGCATTTTTAAAGGCAAGGAAAGAAATACCGTCAAACCCATACAGTTATGGGAATGTCTAATTCTGTTTACAATAAAGAGGCGTCCTCTACTTCAAAACTGAAACAGTTGATATAGTAGTAGATAGCAAACTGTGTTATGAAAGAGTCTTTATTGGCGTTTTCTTTGACATCAGGCCCTAATTCATACATGTTTTCGAGTGAAACATTTTACTAAATGCTCATTTATTAGAAATGATCTTTCCATGAAGGTCAAGCTACAAAACTTTGAAGGAAAAATATGTAGTAGATGGCAGAATAAAGCCAAAGATCTAGGTATCATTGATAACAATGGATATAATTTATCTCCAAGTTTCCAGTAAATCTTTATTCTCGTTTTTATAACGTTAATCGAATTAACTGCCCGATGCCTGTTTGGTTAACTTTAATTTACCTTTGTTAGTGTTCGTCATCACAATTCAGTCCTTGTTTATTTCTATGCGTGCACCTCTTTTGTACAAAAGTGTGTGTATGTATGTTTGTGTGTGAGTGTTTTGAGTGAAAATAAAGGAAAAACAGAAAGACATACTCACCCAAGTGAAGCCAATGCAACCAATAGCAGCAGACAAAATGTCCGCCAAAATAGCTGGAAATGAGTTCGCCGTTGGATAGTAGGCATGGAAATGAGGACTATGCCAGTGGGTTACCTGAAATTAATGTTGAAATAAATACATGGTTTCAAATGAACTTTATACCAATGGGCTATCTGAAATTAATGTCTAGATGTGTTTTTCAATATATCAGTGAAAACTAGTAGAGATGTTGCACTCAGCTCCGAACTGTGTAGAACGAAAAGTGTATAACATGTAACGGTGCAAGATTATTTTGTAGAATAATTTCACAGTGCATTCCATCGTGGTCACCGTGACACGTATACATTCAATTTGACGCATAGGTTAGGCTCGCTACAAATTGTTGACTTTGAGGGACGGAATCTGTTCTGTTTGAGGAATGATTTGAATTTTTATTAGGACTCGCTCGATTAACAGTTAGAACTAGAAAGAGTGCAGTGCTAGAGGTTAAATGACAAGAATTGAGACAAAAATTTAGGAAGTCGTCGGCCATCTGAAACAGGCATCATAAAATATATTTTCCAGAAAAGTTATTAATAAAGGCGGACTAGAGAGGATTATTCTGACTTCAATGGGAGTGATACCGAGTTTTGGTGGTTAAAGTAGCAATCCAGATTGCCTAAGCTAAAGGAGGTGTGTGTCTGTGTCTGTCTCTGTGTGTGTATGTGTGTGTGTGTTTGTGTGTTCCAGACGGAAATCGGGGTTTAAAAATAATATCCATCGTTATATTAGTCAGTCCAAGTTTTTCGGCTGAGGGGAAAAGTCTGAGGGACTCCGAGAATAATTAATGAGTAATTTCTCTCGTTTAAAAAAATCATCCAAGGGACAAAGGAGTCTGGAAATGTTTGAGACCCGATACAAAGAAGAGACGGAGATAATTCCCTGATGATAAACGAGCGATGGTTCTGGAAGGCACAAAGGTTAGTCTCAATTACATACAATGTGTTCAATGATGTAAGTTTATAATTATTGTTGAATTTATTCATTTTAATTCATAATTTATTTTTTCCTCGACTTCAGAAATAATCGTGCATGTTATATGATTAATGTTTTGTAAGAATGTCATACAATATTTCGATATATGAATGATTTCGAATTTAGTTGGGTTCCTTGTGTAATAGAAATCATGTAGTTTAAGATTTCATGCAATTCTTCTGATACAAATTGTGTGAATATGTAAGTTATTTATTTTAAATGATTGCATCATTTATGCTGAGGATTGATTTTTCTATGACTGAAAATGTATGTTAATGAATAGTTAATTAGCAAAGTAACGTAGTTAGGACAGGAATGAAGCCCATTAATTCGTGTGTAATTAAGTTGTGAATTCTCTTCAACCGAGAATTGAGTAATGTGTGCCGACTGGCATAGTTCAAATGGTAAATTTATAGCCACAGGGTGGCACTAATAGTATCTGAGAGGTTTAACTATGTCTTGGTTTCAGTAGGAGTGCGAGAGTACATAAATTCAAGTTCATATTTTGTGAGTGTGTATAATGTGTGAAATGGCCATACCTAGTTCTGTTGAATTTCTATAGAAGATATCTGACGTAGAAAGATTGGGAATATTGGTCGATCCAAGGAGAAGAGAAAACAAAAGCAGACAATTTTTTAGGTTGGGTTCTATTTTCATTTGAGACTTATTTATTAAACTGTTGTATTTTACATGCGGGGTCTCGAGTTGTTCTATTATATATCTCTGCTCAGGTGTCTATTATTCCATTCCTTAATTTCATATTTTATGTTATTGTTTACTCGATCCGGGCAATAACACCATGGTCAATCATTTACATCACGATAGCCAAGAACATTAAGGAGTGGGGAGAGATTACACATCATCACCACCTCCTGACACAAACCTTCAAAGAATTATATTTTTTATTTTACCTAATTGTTTCCGAGAGAGATCTGATTAAAATGTGGCAATGTCTGTTCCACTCTGTGATATTGCAATTATCTGCATATATTATAGCGTCACTATTGACCAAAAATGCGGGTTAATGTGATGGTATTGATCGGAACAGAATATCTTCGAGTGGCCTACATCTACATGTGCCACATCGGCTGCAGTTGTTAATACAACAACAACAGCAGCTACAACAATGAAAGCTCTACTACTACTACTACTACTGCTAATAAAAATAATAATAATAATAATAATAATAATAATAATAATAATAATAATAACTACTACAACTAATGCTACTACCGCCATCATTATCATCACCATGGCATGTCTGCTGCTTCCGCTGATATTGTTGTTTCCTGTGCTGATATTACTATTTCTGCCCACTGTTTCAACCTTGTTCGCAAAGTGATCTAAATGGTGATGAAGGAAATAGAGGTAAGCAGAGGAAAAGAAGGAGAAACGTCGATGATATTTTACAAATGTGGGATAATACACTGTGACTATATAGATTTCAGCATGAGAAACCTATCTTGAAGTTACGTACCCCGGGCATAATGACTCTCTCTATATCTTTAAACAGATCACCCCAGGCTTCGGGTGACTCAGGGGCGTAGTCTGGTATCAGCTGACGAAGGTAACCTGGCTGGACATCCGGGTAAGGTTGTCGAGTGCGGATATTTTCAAGGTAATCGGCCACATAGTCGATCATCTCTCGTCCGCGTTGTCTGAACTGCTCTGCGTCCATATTTCTTTTAAATTCTTATGGCACGTAAAATAATGACATCAATATTCTACAAGGAAATATCAGTAAACGTACATAAATCTTCACACATACACTGTACACAGACACACTGCATAAAGGATGAATTGGTAGCTGCATTGCTTGCTGGTAATTAAATATTTGCATACTCTTTCTCAAAATATCAATAACAAGATAGAACTTTTGTCACACTCCAGGGGGTGACAGAAGATAAATAATCCCTTTAAATTTAAAGTGTACACATTTGACTTGTTTTATTTACGCTAAAAAGACAAATGCCTTAAAAGAAGAAATAAGAAATATGAATTATTCAAATCTTATCAGCAGTATAGTGGGATGATCGAGTTTCTAATTAGTGTTCCGTGTTAAATATAGTCAGAAGTTTATGGGACAAACAGGATTTTAACATTAGGCTGACATTTTGAAGTGTATGTTTGTAACGATATATATATATATATATATATATATATATATATATATATATATATATATATATAGCGTACTTAACATTTTCTCCATAATTGTAGATTGTACTTTAAGATAATGGTCATCTGTAAACAACATGCTTACATAGCTGACTTTTGTCCATTATTATAATTTGTAAATAACACGTTGACATAGCTTTTTGAGTTTAGAATATTTTAGAAACAAACTTTCTTACAGTTTGATCGGAATTTTCCAAGGGAATGACTCACATCAAAGTCAAGTGACAATATGCATAAATAGGGACTTGATAAACAAATAATTCATTCATATCTTTAGATCTGTCTCTGAAATCCATTATTATCAGAGTTTATAGTTGTATTCAGATATAATTCGAGAGGAATTATTTATTTATTTATTTTAAATTATTCATTGGAATTACTAAGTGCTCACTGACTTTGGATTAACACATTATTTTGGAATTATTGAGAACTCATTCAAAGATATTTCGGATTGAAGACCTCTCCGGTGGTCTAAGTGGTTAGAGTGTCCACCGGGAGGTCGCGGGTTCGAACCCCGGCCGAGTCATACCAAAGATTTATCAAAATGGCACTAGCAGCTGCCTCGCAAGGCACTCAGCATGAAGAGGTTAGTGTGAAGACTGGTCGGCCTGTTGTCAGGATAATGTGACTGGGTGGTACATGATGGTACATGTCTGCGGCATGATGCCCCCTGCTAGACATCAATATAAACTGCCGCACTGCAGATATCTTAGCGATATGACTGAAAAATTGTTAAAGCTATGCTAAAAATCATAGTCTCGTAAATTTACACTTTGTAACTTAGATAAATAAATTGTTGATTTTACGTATGGTTTTGAGTTCACTTCTTTCTGTTACTTAATTTAAGACTTAGAGTCGTAATAATCTATTTTGCTTAGGCGGGAAATTGAGTTTTATGCTCTCATTTGACTCTGTTTAACACGGGATTCCCGTTAGAAGTTCAGTCGTCCCACTATATTAAACCCAATTCTCTGATCCGTAACAAAGGATGGGGACAATCATGATTCTTTAATAGAAACTGAAAGAGCTGTAATACCTTATGAGATTAAACTATGTTTTCTCCTCTTGCGAGGATAATGTTAATTTTGCTTTACCCAAAACGGTGCAATATAAACCCAGATATGTTTAAAAGGATATTATGTCTACTTGTTCATTTCAATACAACAATTTCTCGTATGTCCTTAGTGCTCGATCGCGCCTGAAAACAACAAGTTCAGTTTCATTCTATATTTTACAGAAGATATATTATTTGCCTCTTTAAATTAACGACCGTATCTCACAAAAATTAAAGTTGTAATATATCTGGATTATTTTCATCAAAACATTTACCTGCTTTGAGTATTTGATGAACTCATTTACGACATCATAAACAAGAAAGGGCTTATCAAGCACCTCTGCCTGACACCAATTAAACATTTCAAATACTCTAAGAGTCCTTCGTGATTTAAGCTGACTATAAAGTGCTTTAAGGACTTAATTAGTATTTTTCCTATCACCGATTTATTTTATCTAAACGTAGAAAAAGAGGCGTTTCTTAACGCAGTCGTAAGCCTGTGAAACGTATATCAACTATAATAAGAACGTCCTTTCTGTTTCTTTGTTATTTTTGTATTGCAGGATATAATACAAATTATCTATTATAAAATACATCAGTCTATATCCAGCTTGCTGTTCATGCAATTTCTCTTCAAAAATGGCAAATGATGACCGAAGCTTTACACGTCTCTGACAGGAAAGGACAATACTACAATATGTGATTGAATAGGCTTTTTTTTGTAAACACCTTGACTATTTAAACATTGCTAGATCTATAATGACGGAAAGTGTTGCTCAAGTTTATTTTATTAAACGAATACTTTTTCTCTGTTAAACAGTGTTTCATTTTTTCCTTTTTTGTTGCTTTTGCATTGTTTTGTTTTTTCTCACGGCTATTCTCTCTCTCTCTCTCTCTCTCTCTCTCTCTCTCTCTCTCTCTCTCTCTCTCTCTCTCACACACACACACACACACACACACACACGATCACATAGATAGCTATACGCAGTTTCTGCAGTCATGAGCTGTTCCAGTGTAAGAGACTAAAGAGGGAGTGCGCGCTCGCACACACACACACACACACACACACCCCTCTAAAAATAAATCACATTTTATGATTTCAATAGTATGACTTTTCCTCTGCCTCGACACAGCACTTCTATCAATTAAATGTGAATGTACTTACGTAACAAATACCTGTGTGCTTTCTCTCACTGATGTGCCCAGCTTGAAACTGAGTCTCAAAATGATCTTAGTGACTTCAGTTCTCGTGGAGTGACTTCAGTTCTCGTGGTGAGATGTTTGCCTTCCCTGGATTTAATGCCCATCAGAACCAAATCAGAAATTCCGATCTAAGAGTTTGAGTTCTCGCTAGAATCACTGCCTGGTCAATAAAAATAACAGCTTCAGTCGCCACTCTTAGAGGGACTTATTCATAATATTTGCATTATCGATATTCAAAGTGTACTTCCATCACATCAATATGTTCCGTAGAATGTCGACTAACGAGACGACATCAATTGTTGCCAACACTATCTAACTCTCGGAATAAACGTCAGACATCCTATTAACAATAAATCGATAATTCAGCTATGTCACCCCCGTCCTTCTCTCTGTCTCTGTCTCTCCATTGATCGAATAAACACACACACACACACACACACACACACACACACGTGTACGCATTTACCTACCCACCGACCTCAACTTACACATCTGAATCGAGACCAGTTTATCTACTTGCGCATCTGTTCACCTACTGTCCGACAGTAGTTGTAGTAAGTGACCTTTATCTGTTTTACAATTAACAACTTGCCGTTGCATGTTTTACAATTAAGAACGTGCCGTTGCATGTTTTACAATTAAGAACTTGCCGTTGCATGTTGTAAATTAAAAACGTGCCGTCGTATGTTTTAAAATTAAGAACTTGACATTACATGTTTTCAAATTAGGAACTTTCCGTTATATTTGCTGTTGTACATTTTCATTAGGGCTTAGAATAGTATAACGACACCAAACTAACCAAACAGGCTAGACTAATATATCCATCCAAGCAGAACTCGAACCCGTACGGCAAGAAACGGATCTATTGCCTAAATCGCATGTAACAGTGCTCTCTCTCTCTCTCTCTCTCTCTCTCTCTCTCTCTCTCTCTCTCTCTCTCACACACACACACACACACACACACACATTATAATGGTTTTGCATTTTAAGAAACGTCAGCAATAAGCAGGTTATTTAGTGCAGATGCAGCTGGTATAAAATGCCCTGCCGAGGGATACATGATGTAGACACCCCTGTTTTTTGTTGTTTTGGGGGTTTTTTTGACAGTAGGATTTAAACCTGCATCATTGTGATCGCTATTATGGCACGCAAACCATTCAATCATGCCTCCATTTCTTGCTTATGGCAACATACAGGAGACCATAGGGGTTTACATACAAAATAAGATAGAAGCAATTATTAAAAGTTCATCGCGCCAGATGATAAAAATATTATTATTATTATTATTATTATTATTCCTACCTTCTCTTATGTAAATCAAATATATTGCTTTTATACCTTACGTTATCGTCATGATGCGAGAATGATACATATTTGACTTGTCCGATTCCAACAATAACAAAATACGCCAAAATATCAAATAAATAATGACATTCTTACCTATTTACCGTCCATCAGAGATACAGTCATGTTTTAACGATCGTTAAGAACATGCATTATCTAGACCATTGTTTTTTCGTCTTGATTTGCTTGCATTATCAACCTCGTTCTTCTATGAACGATGATCATATCTGCATATTAAGTGCATGATACTTGATATGCAGGGACAGGTACCAAGATTAGGCATATGTACTGACACCTGGAGCAGTGTTCACTATTGATCAGTACTAAACAGTCTCGTATGTATTGGTCATACGTTATCTCAATGTTTCAGCCAGATTATTGACAATAGTATCAGCAATGCCCGATTTTATATTGTGTGTGCAAGGGGGATAATTCTAATGCAGAAACTGCAGTTGTGAAAAGTTGGTTCTTAATTAAGTGGTAATTTAGAAAGTACGTGAGTGCGACGCATTTCTCTTTGTTCTGATTTTACTGTTGTTTGGAAATTCTCACAGAGAATGATTTAGTGAGTTATCGGTCCATAATATCTAGGAGCAGCAGAGAGGGTGGACCCTACAACTTTTTGGCTTAACTGTAGAGACCTTATTCTTTGAAATTAAGGGTTCTTACGAAGGTTGAAAAAAAGTTTTTGTCTTAATAATAAAAACTTCTCTAATTGACCAGATTTTTTCTGATTTTTTCACGTGCTGGTCACTTAATTTTTGTCGTCCACCCTCTCTGCTGCTATAAATTAAACAGCCAGTATAGATATTATCAATAATGAGTATTGGAGAACCACACTCAGCTAAATTAACTCGAGAGCGACTAGAGGCAATTAAAAAATATCTACCTGTTCGTGATTCTGTTAAGCAACAACTACAATCACGTCAGGAGTCTCAGGTGGAATTTACAGAGGTACAGAAAAATTATTTAAACCGATTGTTGAACCAACGAAGAAAATTGTTACAGCAACTGAGGCAACACAATGAGCTCTTGCAACATTGCCTGCTGATATTGCTGGTCGTATTCAAGCAGCTCAACCACCACCACAAGCACCACAAGCAGCTCAACCACCACCACAACCACAATCACCAAGAACCAGAACTAAGATAATGAATAAATTTACACCTGAAGGTATTGCTGCTATCAGGGATCCAACCCAATTATTTGATATTGCCGCGTATGGATATTATGAAAGACAAAAATATGTAAAACCAGAATATATTAAATCATTAAGCTCCATCAATTGGATCAAGGATACATATCGCGTCGCTACTGGTACTCCAGAAATCAGATCTAATGAAGATATTATGAGTTTTAATGAATTTGATGAG
>JAECUM010032686.1:0-29880 GCA_016617855.1 Megalonaias nervosa | reverse complement strand
GGCCAATCCTATTACTATTAAAATTTTAAGGGATACAGGAGCTTCTGAGAGTCTTTTATTATCAAGTACTTTGCCTTTTTCTGAGAGGTCCTGTTCTAATGAGAGTGTTCTCATTCAGGGAGTAGAGTGCGGCTTTGTTAATGTTCCTCTTCATTCTGTAAATTTGTCATCAGACTTAGTTTCAGGACCTGTGACAGTCGGAATAGTGTCTAACTTACCCATTGAGGGCATTCATTTGTTGCTAGGCAACGACCTAGCTGGAGACAAGGTTGTGGTTAATCCACTTGTAACTGACAAGCCTTCTTTGGAAAGTTGATCCTATTGAAAACGAATACCCTGAGCTATACCCAGCTTGTCAAATGGTAGGAAAACCCAATCAGAAGATACCTAAGGTTCATCTGCATCCAGTTCCTGTATTTGACGAACCATTTAGCAGAATTATGGCAGATTGTGTTGGTTTCTTACCTAAGACCAAGTCAGGCAACCAATATTTGTTGACTATTATGTGTGCGTCAGCAAGATTCCCAGAGGCAATTCCTTTGAGGAATATTAAAACCAAAACTATAGTAAAAGCTTTAATAAAGTTTTTTGCTCAATTTGGCCTTCTCAAATCTGTCCAATCGGATCAAGGGTCAAATTTCATGTCTGGAATGTTTCAGCAAGCTATGCACGAATTAGGCAGTAAACAATTTGAATCTTCTGCCTATCATCCTGAGAGCCAATGGGCCTTAGAAAGATTTCATTAGACTTTAAAGAATATGATTCGATCATTTTGCTTTGATACTAGCAAAGATTGGGATGAAGGCATTAATTTACTTTTGTTTGCTGTTAGGGATTCCGTTCAAGAATCTTTAGGATTCAGTCCCTTTGAACTAGTTTTCGGACATACTGTGCGTGGACCTTTGAAATTGTTGAAAGAGAAAAATCTTTCAAATGAAGATACTGAGTTGAATCTTCTTGATTATGTTTCTGATTTTAAGTACAAATTGTCAAAGGTTTGTGAGGTTGCAAGAGCAAATCTGCGATCTACTCAGTCCAGAATGAAATCAAGATATGATAAAAACTCAAGGGATAGGAGTTTTCAGAGGTGGTAATAGAGTTCTAGCTCTCTTGCCCATTCCACAAAATCCCCTTCAGGCCAAGTATTATGGTCCATACACGGTTGAAAAGAAAGTAAATGATTTAAATTACATCATAAATGATCCTGGTAGGCGAAAACAAAAACAACTTTGCCACATTAATATGTTAAAGGAGTCTATTGAAAGAGATAGCCAAGTAAATCATACAATTAATTTAGTTGTACATGTCCCACAAACTGAGGATTTAACTGACGAAATTCAATTGGATACCGTTGAACTTAGAACAACAAATCTTCGGAATTCGGAAATTATGAAAGATCTAGACCAGAAACTTTTACATTTGCAACAAGAAGAAAGAAATGAACTTAAACAGTTATTATTCGAATATGAGCACTTGTTTCCGGATATTCCTACGAGGACAAACAAAATTTTTCATGACGTTGAAATTGTAGATTCAAAACCTGTGAAACAACATCCATACAGGATGAACCCTCTCAAACAGGAATACTTGAAAAAAGAAATTCAGTATTTGCTGGAGAATGATTTCATAGAGCCCAGTAAAAGTGATTGGAGTTCACCATCCATACTTGTTCCGAAACCGGATAAAACTTTCCGTATGTGCACTGATTATAGGAAGGTGAACTGTGTGACAAAAACAGAATCATTTCCATTACCAAGAATCGATGATTGTATTGATAAAATTGGAAATGCCAAGTACGTCACCAAATTTGACCTTCTGAAATGATTTTGGCAAATTCCACTTACGGAAAGAGCGAAAGAAATTTCGGCATTTGTGACTCCAGATGGACTCTATCAATATAAAGTAATGCCGTTTGGGAGGAAGGGTTCCCCAAGTACGTTTCAACGCTTGATGAATATGATTACCTCTGGCCTAGATAACTGTGATGCTTATATTGATGATGTCATCATCAACAACGACACCTGGAAAGGACATCTAGCCACGATTCGAAAATTTTTTGAAAGATTCAGTGATGCTAATTTGACAATCAATTTATCTGAAAGTGAGTTCTGCCGTGCTTGTGTAACTTTTCTAGGACATATTGTGGGACATGGTGAAGTTAAAGCCTGTCAGAAAAAAGCAACTGATGCGATTTTTAGGTATGGCCAGACACTATCGAAAGTTTTGTTCCAATTCTTCTAATATTGCTGAACCTCTGACAAATTTGTTAAATAAGAGAAACAAGTTTCTTTGGACCGAAAAATGTCAGGAAGCTTTTGATAGATTAAAAGCCATACTCAAACGTGCGCCGGCTCTAACAGCTCCAAATTTCAATCAGTCTTTTAAATTATCTGTGCATGCAAGTGATGTTGGGGTTGGAGCAGTATTGATTCAAGAAGACAGAAATGGTGTTGATCACCCAATGTGCTATTTCACTAAGAAATTAAATAAGCACCAAAGAAATTATTCAACAATAGAGAAGGAATGTTTGGCTTTAATATTGGCATTACAACATTTTGAAGTTTACATTAGCTCAGCTCCTTCTCCGGTTGTTGTGTATAGTGATCACAGCCCCCTTACTTTCATCGACAAGATGAAAAATAAAAATCAACGATTATTAAGGTGGAGTTTGTTTTGCAAGAGTACAATCTGAACATCAGGCACATCAAAGGAAAAGTCAATTTGATTGCAGATGCACTTTCCCGTGTATAGAAATATTATTTCATATACACTTGATACAATTCATAAGAATTTTCTTATATAATTTTGTTTACCTCATGTTTAAATTTACATATGGTAAAAAGAAAGCTTTATTATATAAATCTTTCTTTTTTTCTTTATGGGGGAAGTGTTACGTATATGTAATTAAATTGCTGGTGTGTTAATTTTAAAATTCTTTTTTATTTTATTTTTATTTCATTACATTTCATTGTAATGATTATTGCAGGGATTCGAAATTCTTTTTCAATAATTCTGTTTATCGAAGACGTAAAACGTATTACATTAGTAATACTTTTAGTTTACCTTGGTCCGCGGTAGTGTAAGTGCTACGCTAATACGATTGGCTGTTTTCAAGGTCCTTTTCGGCCTACCTGTTAGTCTGAATAAACAATGTTTTATTTTTAAATTTATTTTAGAGTGATAGTCTAGTTCTTAGATAGGGCTACGTGCAATTTGGCAAATATCTTATTGTGTATTTCAACTGTTATTAGATCACGTAGTCTGTCGAGAACGGGATGAAATTCGGGTGAATATATAACCCTTTCTGAGCGCTCGTCAGTCAGTTGTATTCTTGATACCTAGACGGCCGGATAGGTTATTTTGTTGTTGAAACCAGATTGTTTTTGAAATTCATTTGTGTTTGGAATTTAATAATTTATTCTCTAGAAAACCAAACGAGTGTACTGTTTTATAAATTCTGGGAGAAAGAAATTCAGTGAAAATTTATTCTGGAATTATTCGGAAACATAAACTGTGATTCAATTGAAGAATTGTTGATATTTGTACCAGGACTATATCTGACGTCATCGCCTTCCATTTTGGTACGTCGTCGAGATTCGAACCTGGATTCTAATAGAACTATTTAGTGATAGGACTTGTATTTTTCATTCTTAGGATTAAATTTTGGATTACATTCACAAACCCTAAGTCATATTTTCCAATTTTTACATTGTTTTCTAGGGAAATAAATTATTCTTTTAAAATATACAAAGCTTGTTGTCTTCGCTCTTTTCTCTTGTTATTATTGTACGAGCCTACACGTAACAATTATGATAACGGAAGGAAACTGGACATCTATAACTCTTAGTTAGTTAAATTTTAGCTGTTTTGTTTACGCTGCCTGAATGAAAGACTATAATGATATAGAATGACTATTAGAGAGAAAATTATTTTACCAATCCAATTGATAATGGAGATGGTGACCTATCCATTTCAAAATAGATAATAGACTTTGTTGTTGGTTGTTTTTCCTTCAAATGAACATACAAACAACATATTTTATTGCACCAGAGACAAGAATAAAACAAAGATTGCTTTAATTCATGAAGGCTTTTTTTAAAATTTATTTGGTAGAAATCAAACCCGTACCCTTTTGGTCAGGAATCAAACACCATAAACACATAGCCACAGCATTTCCGCAGTCAAGACTTACATACTTCAATTTAATGGAACTCAAGTCCAAATGGAACTCAACTCAAGTATGGTAAGAGGTGATGCAAACAAATTTAAGAAGGGTAGACTTGAAATTAGATGCTGTATAATGTATATCGGTATGATAAATGTGTTGCGAGGATTTAAAAAGAATTGCCATCATAATTTATCAAAAAAAGCTGGTTTGCTATGAAGATCACTGTAATCTTGCTCTAATTTAACAAGTCCATGCTTGTGTCTAAGTAATGGTCTATGGGTCAGTTTGAATGAAGATTCCTAAAAGGCACTGAAATTAATAAATAATTACGAAAAGGCTCATATGTAATAAATAATTTGTCTTATCATAACTTGATACCAGACACCAGACGCCTGAATGAACACTACAGTGCGCAACGCAGTTGAACGCACTGCCTAGGACTGTTATACAGCCTTCTTGATCAGTTATGTGTATGAAGAAAAAAGTTATTGGACTAGTGTTATGTATATTTAATTTGCATTGCTTGCTAGGTTTATTCAGTCATTATACGATATAGATAATTGTATTTTGGACTTGACCTTGTTCAATATCAAATTCATTTTCTACCTGACCGGAATCATTGATTTTTGTTTTGTAAACAACATGTTTTTCTCAGTCTGAGTCCAGAACATTGGAGATTCTCCATCAAATCTACTTGTTGTTTACCACATATCATATTAGAGTTTTAGCCACAGACCTTCTAATTATAACTAAGATTTTATATTGTAAACATTTAGAACCTTCCAGAATGAAATTTTCCGTGAGGTAATAGTTTTCTTTAGAAAATGTTAATTGTGAACTGAGGTGAAGTAGAGGACTATATAATCTAGTTTTTCCAGAAATTATTTATTCGTGCTGTAAGATCTGAGCAGAATCATTTGTTGTTGTTGTTGTTATAGGGTTTAACGCCATTTTTCAGCACAAGATAGGCTATACATGGCGGCCAGTATTAATGGTGGAAGAAGAACCCGGGAGAACCCGGAAAGAACCACCGACCCACGAGAAGCTACCGGCAAGCTTTCTCACATAACCACATTGGCCGAGCCCGAGACTCGAACCCACGCAAAAAGAGGTGAGATGGCAGTGATCCGTAACGGTGAGCGCTTTAGACCACTCGGCCACTCGGGGCCCCGCAGAATCATTTGTATTATTGTTATATTCAGTATTTAGTTTGGGCTGGAATTGATTTATTCAAATTATTTAATTCAATTGATTCTTCTCTGGAAATACAAAGTACTCAAAAAATAACATTCTTGGAAATAGATACTTGGATTTATAGTGAAATTTCAAATAAAGATATAGCCTTGGATTGTGTTATTGTGATGCAACAAAAGAATCTTGGCACATCACCACGACACAGGCCACCACATACACATCAACACTTCCAGCGTAGGATTAGTTTTGAAGTTTCACGAAAGTTTATTCAGAACTTTAATCATTAGGACTTGTGTTAGAAATTCTAGGATTATTTGGGATTTATTTCGCAATACTGCAAGTTCTTCTGACATTTTTCTCTTTGTATTCATGGGAAATAAATTATTTGTTGAATTTTACAAAGTTTGTTGCTTCTTGCACTTTTCTATTACTTATCTTAAGACCATAATACTTGGACAAAAATGATTAAGAAATATTGCATTATGTTGAGGCCTTGATATCTCCTAGGTCGCTGACTGATGGTCTCAACAGTGGTGTACTAAGTGTAAATGGCGCCAGGGGCGACGATGATGGCCGAAAGGGGTTTTATCGCCCTAAGACCTCTGGCGCTCTGGGCAACCCTAGCCCCTTCCGCAACCTCCCACCCCACCCCCCACCCCCTACCCCGCCCCCCGTTACTACTCTACTGGATCTCAATGAAAGAGACTCTCTCGTGGTTCCGTGAGATAACCGCTAAAAGAATACTATGCCACACTATACTATGTTTATATATCAAATTTGAAGTATACGTCCATACAGCATATACCACTGTTTTCCTTGAAATGGCGGACATTCTCAACAAATAACACCCAAATTTGGTGAAAAGTTCCAAGGAACCACGAGTCTGAGCGGTAACACATAATTAAAAGACAAATTACTGGTCGACGGAAGTGCAAACAAAACAATTATGCGAGATAGTACGTCGTTTTTTCAAAACAAACATTAGTGACACATTATGCCGTATGTCAGACAACATATAAATTTGAATGTCAATGCATTAGGCATTGTTATGTTCGTTAAATACGATAGTTAAGTGCACTGGGAATTTTCGAATACAATATTTGACGTCTTGAAGGGAGAAATTCTGGTTTATGGCATTAGTGTTGGTGTGGGTTGAAGAATAATATTATAATAGATACCATGTCGTAATAAAATTATCTTACCCACACTTCTATTAACCCCCAGATATCCTATTTTTCTTGTTTGTCGTCTTGCATTATGGGATTTTATGCCGGTATGACTCTGCGTGCACTTGAATAGCTATGTCTGGTCTTATTTTCATGGAAATGCGGACATTTTTGGGTAACTTTGTTGTCGCCTACAAGCTTTACTTAATTCAAATCCTTTACTCATATTAAGTTAACACACTTCAACACAACTTTCTCTCCCAAAATTAAATCAATTCCATTTCAGAAAGTCAAGTGAGGTGACCATATTAGATTATCAGCAGCATGGCTCTGTAGAGTTTCCTGTGGTTGCCTAAAACGCGAACAAATTCTGTGTGTGAAGCGATAGTTTGGAGAAGAAGTTATACTCTTTAAAAGCATTAGAAAATGCAGGAATACGTTTCTAATGAAAAATATATTATTGATTTATATAATGGACAGAAAAATATACATTCTTACAGATGTTACAATCTACAGCAATCTTCTCAACATTGGTGTGTAATGAATCAATAATAGGAACGCTTAAGAAACAAACAAAAAAAAAATGAATATCGTTACGTTTAAACTTATGTTACTAAATATCATAAAACATCAGATTTTAACCTGCAATTTATTTCATTGGATTATATGATAGATATAGGATACTGCATATGAAACGTGTCTTAGCACGCAAAACATAGGTTAATAAACGAGTTTCCTACATTATATCTGAAATTATATGATGGTATTTTTTTGACATAATAAACTTATTTTAGTTTATAAAAAAAAGTAAAAATAACTTAGAATAGTGTAGTTTATTGATTTTGAAATAAGTTCAGATAATTTTGTCATTACAGTTTTGCCTGACATATAATGGCATGCTTGTTCGTCATTGGCAGTCATGTATGCACTCTAAAAATAGAATAATTAATGTCTTTATCGCAATATATCAATATAACATCGTACCAAAAGTAGAACGTGTAATGAATCATAACAATAGTACATAATGATAAAAGTGTAATGTGTAATTTTATTTTTAATCCTTTTTACATCATGACAACAGTAGAACGTGCAAGGAATTATAACAATATTACATCATGACAAAAAGTGTAATGTATAATGTATTCATAACCATATTACATCATGCGTAAAGTGGAATGTATAATGTATTCAGCCAGTAATTTACAGCCCACAGTGGGATGTAATAGTTTATTTAAGAGGTCTAGTTATATCATGGGTTCCTGTTAGGAAAGCGGCTATCTCCTAGATAAAGGTATTAATCTCATGATAATAGGTTGTTGTTGTTGTTGTTGTTGTTGTTGTTGTGTGTGTGTGTGTGTGTGTGTGTGTGTGTGTGTGTGTGTGTGTGTTGCGAACTGACCACATTAGCTTAGCTCTGTTGAGTTAGGATAAGACGGTATCTTATCAGAGGGGGAATATTGTTCGACACTAGAAAAGATAAACCTGACAAAAATTTAGGTTGCATTTAATTTATTTGAAGGAAAAGATAGTTCCATATCTGTGCTACACAGGCGGAAGAAGTTCGGACTGCAACCAAGGTACGGCTGATGACCCGAAAAGAGAGAGAGAGAGAGAGAGAGAGAGAGAGAGAGAGAGAGAGAGAGAGAGAGAGAGAGAGAGAGAGAGGAAACGCAATACGGTGATGCTGACCAGTCATCAGCAGTGATTTGTAAAATAAAAGAAGAAACCAGGTTATGCTGCCATGTCGGCAATCTGAGTTTTATTAGTTAATCGATCCTATGATGAAATTTGTTTTACCGATATAACAGAAGGACTAATTGCAGTTCGCATACATTTTGTAATTGCATTTTTTAAGAGACAGTGAATCGTTTAAATGTCAATTTCATTTTGTTTATGTAATTAATTAAATTGTTATATTTTTCATACGGGACTCCTGTTCTTGAATTATGTATATCTTTGCTCAGATCTGTGTTATTCCATCCATTAATTCAATATTTTATGTTATTAATTACTAGATCCGGGCAATAACACCGTGGTCGATCATCTCCTAGATAATGATAACGAAAGCACTATAACATGTGGGGGATTATATCACTCCCTCCTCTCACATAAAGTATGAGATTGTATAACGGTCAAGTATGAGATTATATAAAGGTCATGTATGAGATTGTAAAACGGTAATGTATGAGACTATATAAAGGTCAAGGTCGAGTCTGCGATAAGAGAAATGCCAAGTCTAAGATAAGAGAAATGTCAAGTCTGAGTTTGTGGTATTTGACAGAATTGAAGAATTACTACCAATTTACCAGGGCCAGTGAAGGTGAGATAGCGTGCACTACTAACAAAAACAATAACCGCTGCAACATTACACCGTTGTTTCAATTTCCACTGGCTATTATCTGATCCAAACCATCATAGTCATAAACTGCATCCAGCTTGATCTGGATAATGATTGCATTAAATGTGTTCTTACGTAAAGATACGTGTATAAAAGTCGTAACATACATTAATGTCTCATTACAGTTTCATATATAATCTATTTAAAGCTAAATGATCTGCAGAAAGTTTCAATTATGCACAATAATAGTTGTATGAAGCGATAGTGTAGACCAGTAAATGATAGATATATGTCTAACATGATACTATGTTCAACTTGCTAAAAGAAACTATGCTCTCTGTCTTTCTCCATAACCACGCTTATTGTGATGTGCGTTAAATTTAAACCAAGACTCAAACGTAATATATATTCAATGAATCTTTATTTTTATTTCATATATCTCTATCGCACACCTGGGCAAAAAGAATTGATTACATTCATACATTTGTACATTTTTAATTTATTTTGTTTGAAAGTTTAGTACGTTTATTAGGCTTATGTAATTTAAAGGTCTTTGTGTAAGGTAAGAAAATGTTCAAATTTGAATCTTCAATCTTGATATAATTTTCAAATCCATGCAGTTACATTTTCAGGGTGTTGTTTGTTTCTTTGTATTTCCTTGTTCGTTTCATCGTCATTGTGCCATGTCGAGTAAAATCGGTTAGACAGAATACCGTTATTTGTTAGGATCAAAGTGTAACTCGGCAATGGAAACGTAGCACTATGGCGGTTAGTTGTTGTAAAATTAAGATACCAGACTCAAAAACAAAACTTATGTGTATGAAATGTTCCAAACCAGTCGAAATGAATATGAAAGCAAATTTGACCTATGTAGTTGTCCTTTGAGTAAAATCAAAGCAGTACTTTCTACAATATTTTTGTTCAAAGTTACTTTGTAATTTCTTTAGTTTGGTCAAGGTCGTGTTGAACTACAATATGTAAGATGATACCGCCTATTAACACCAGGGTCAGACTAATAGTCCTTCCATCGGCAAAAGGTAATTAGGTAAGTAAGTATTAAGCAAGGCTGTTTGATCTATTGCAAATGTCTGTTCCCATTCCCTAGAACTGAATGTGCATTTTCTAAGCAATCTCGAAACAAGTGACGCGTGCTTCAGCTTTACAGCTTAATGCACTTAGTTTTTGTATTTGTCTTTCAGATATACAAAAACATACTGTAAAATAATGGAAAGCAACATCATTCGCTTGTAATAATCATTTAGGCACTTTACTGTATTCATTAGGGAATTTATCCAGGAATTATTTTAACGAAAATGGTAAAGGAGTTTCAATCTTTGTTCCGTACGTAGACATAGACAACATATGGATGAACTTCACTCGAAAATTTGAAAAATCAATAAAGTTTAAGATTTGCTTCAAAAATATTGTCGGAACTGTCTCAACGTATCGACAAAGTAATAATCGGAAATTCCATATTTTCATTTGTATTTGATACAGAAGTATAAGTTACAAGTGTCGTAACTTTGCTTACGTACAAATCATTATGACCCATAGACTGCGAATTACACATCAGTAGCATAGAATGTATCATTATGTCCCATAGACTGCGAATTACTCATCAATAGCATAGAATGTATCATTATGTCCCATAGACTGCGAATTACACATCAGTAGCATAGAATGTATCGTTATGTCCCATAGACTGCGAATTACACATCAGTAGCATAGAATGTATCGTTATGTCCCATAGACTGCGAATTACACATCAGTAGCATAGAATGTATCATTATGTCCCATAGACTGCGAATTACACATCAGTAGCATAGAATGTATCATTATGTCCCATAGACTGCGAATTACTCATCAATAGCATAGAATGTATCATTATGTCCCATAGACTGCGAATTACTCATCAATAGCATAGAATGTATCGTTATCTCCCATAGACTGCGAATTACACATCAGTAGCATAGAATGTATCATTGTGTCCCATAGACTGCGAATTACACATCAGTAGCATAGAATGTATCATTATGTCCCATAGACTGCGAATTACTCATCAATGGCATAGAATGTATCATTATGTCCCATAGACTGCGAATTACACATCAGTAGCATAGAATGTATCATTATGTCCCATAGACTGCGAATTATTCATCAATAGCATAGAATGTTTCTATCTTAAAGCAGAGGTGACGATTCAGAAAGGAACAAATAGATGTTAATTCAGATAACAACATCGATCATCAAATTGTATTTTATCTTGTTACGTGTAGGCTCGTACAAAAATAACAAAGAAAAGAGTGAAGCCAACAAGCTTTGTAAAATTTAACAAAATTTATTTCCCTAGAAAACAAGGTAAAATTATGAAAAAGGACTTATGGTTTGTGAATCTAATCCAAAAACTAATCCTAAAATTTAAAAATATAAGTCCTGTCACTAAAAAGTTCTAATTGAACCAAGGTTCGAATCCCGATGAAGTTCCAAGATGGAAGGCGATGACATCTTCTATATCCTGTTTTGTGTTGATGTGTCAACAGTTCCTTGTTGAATTTTATGAATCAAGAATAATATTCCGGCTTTAAAATTCCGAATAATTTTCAATAAATGTCTTTGTCCAAGAATTTTGATGAGCACTGGTATTTTCCAGGGAATATAAATTATTAAATCCAAAAAATAGAAGACTTTTAAATCAAACTGGCATCAACATTAAAAACACCTTGAGCTCTGAATGTGTAAATTACGACTGTCTATTTCACTATAAAATATCTGTTTTAACCCTTAACCAAAACGCAGTTTAGACCCTGTGATGGGTCACGTGATCACTTAGTCCGAACAACGCAGTAAAATAATATGTCAGTTAGCACGTAGGCTATTTACAGGTTCGATTGTTCTGAACGAATCTTATTATAAGATTTATAAATAAAAAGTTTTTAACAAATTAGAGCTAACAAGTCAAGTATGGCCTTGATTACGATCAATGATTTTCACTCTGTGTTTATCAATTCAGAATCGAGGTCAGGAACTAGGTCAGCTAAAAATACAATGTAGCAATGCTACTGCATTTTAAATCAGGCTTAAAAGAAAACTGAATTTTCCAAAAAAAAAGTCAAATCTAGTGAATAAAGTTATCATTACAATAACATGTAATGAAATAAAAATAAAATAAAAAAGAATTTAAAACTAACACACAAGTAATTAAATTACATATACGTAACAATCTAATTAAATGTAAAATATTTGGCTGTTAGTCACCAGTCATTAAAAGTGACGGCTCAGCAATTATTTACAAATGATCTGCTGAAAAGATTAGAGTCTGGATAAAACGAGATATTTGTCAAAAAGAGAAGTAAAATAAAGATTGTAGAATGATCAAATCTAAACAGAAAACGAGTTAACAGAATTAATTTTGCGTGTGAAAGTATGCGACAACTAAAATATATCATTTAAAGAACTCAAATGCTAACAATCCCCTATCCCATTACTATAGGCCATATGAGTCAATTTTTAAAATATATTAATTTCAACGAATGTAACAGTTCAAAAAAAATTGGCGTGAGGTGGGGTGGGTGCATTATGTTTAACATTAAGTCGAAATAAAAATTATTTACATTTTACGCTGCATTCCCTCGCCAAAAATCGAAATGGAGATATAGTTCAAGGTCAGTTGTCCTATTCTTGGCACCCGTGGGAGATAAATGATGAAAGTTAGCAACTTATATCATTTTAAAGCTACGCTCGTAGGAAATTCAAAAACAATGTTGCCATTTTTCTCATCACGATCGAGATGACAGTTCAAGATACCAAAAAAAATCGATTGCATACTCTACTGTATGACCTCAAAAAGCTGGGTGACATATCAATTTCTTCCGGAGTTTACATGAAGCAGGAAATTTAACAAAACCTATGCCAAGAACAATAACAACCTAAATTTGGTACAATGTATAAAAAGATTAAATATACGTTCAGCTACCACTACATCACAATTCATCTACTTATGTGTGAATTGCTAATCATATGAAAATATTTTAAATTTCCATCGAATTCCTTTTTTTTTTTTTGGTCATCCTCCACTACAGATGAAACATCCAATCTAGTGTTTTCACAAAGCATCTTATCTGCCCTTATTTTTATATGTTGGTACAGCAGTTGGTTTGTTGTTGTTGTTGTTGTTGTTTTGGTTTTTTTTCACATTCGTTTTCGTTTAATGGTAAGAGAGTTTCCTGTAACAATGACACCAGTATTATAGGACCATCCTCAAAAGACTTTGTACCTAAACCTATTTGCTTGGAACATTATCTAATGAAATCTTGTTGAATGGATACAGGAAGGCGACTATATCCATCTTAATATATTACCAACATACTTTATCCAACAATCTTTTGATATTTCACACCAATAGCACAAGACTCCTTTTGATGTATAGCACCTACCTATCGAATTCTAACACATTCGTGTCCATATACAGCTTTTGTAAATGATTCTTCTTCACCAAAAACTCAGATGTAGTAGTTGACAAGAAGCATCCTCATTTATTTAGCTATATTAGACGAACAACGCAGCATTATTTTATAATTTCCTTACCTGTGACATATCTTGTAATTGAAGGTTCTGTCGTATTTTGCTTGCTTATCTGCCAAAAGGGATGTACTTAAAGTAATTTGAAATAGGTTTTTGATCCAGTTTCTCTTTCTCTTCATATTCAGCCATCTCGTGACAAATTCAAGGAATTTTCTATGTTCAAGATCTCTATTGATCGTTTGTTACTTATCTCAACGCACAAGACTGTTGATGATAACAAAAATAAGAAGATAGTCCTGCAATCGAAATGATGTTACACAAATATTTCCAGGAGGAAGATTTATTTTACAAAAGAACGTATGAGCAATGAAGGATTTTTCTGTTCTTAATTGACAACATATGATTACATTTTCAAGTTACTGTTCTTTTCATATCTGAATTTCTATCTTACTTCTGAAGTTTATATACATTACAGGCAGCGCCAATAAAATATACACGCTGATGTAAACATAGTTATTTTGCCCCCAATATTTTACGATATGTACAAAATTAGAGCTTATGCCGTTATTTAAAGAAAATATGTTCTTATTTCTTCGGTATATTTAAGTTACAGACCGATGTCAAGTTAAGGGAAAACTCTGGCCTTGACCCTGTATACATTAATCCCACGAGATCATTCGTTTCTTAATATTCACTATCCTCCTAAGTATAGTTATAAACAGTAATATCGTGTAAATGTTTGACAACTGCGATACTGCGATGTAATACATTTTGACATTGACGTGCGACTTTGACCTTTTTCCAAAAATGACGATCATATTGTCCATGTTTCTCTGGGTTTTAAGATGACGTATATTGTCAAGTTGCCACTGGACAACAACGGGCCCTGGATTAATAATTGCACGATCATGAGGCTTTCCCAAAGAATAGTGGTGAAAATATTTTTGACAAAGGTAGATAATAGTCAAGTAAAGGTATTAACAAATGCGCTTGAAACCCTGATGGTAATGATAAAAGGCACTTGTATAAAAGATAGTAATATATTTTGTGAATTCTCCTACATAGTGAAATTTAATGCGACTGCACATCTATCGGCTGTAAATATTGTTAAAGACAGATATCTCACATAATCTTTTTCGTATTGTTTGGAAAGCTTTGACTGCGTTAGAACACGCACTGAATCATTGCTTAAACACGTTTTGAGCATGCAATATATTTTATTCTTTTCTTATTAACTCTTCTTTTGAAGCTTTGAATCCGTTCAATAACTGTTAATTTTGTATTACACGTTTTGTTCCAAATATCTTAATATCCTTCAAATTAGTATCATGCGAAATCTTACGAATTTAAACATCAATGCATATTTGTTTAACCAACCAATAGCAGCATCAGTTACCTTGACAATCTAAATTTGTGATTCCATTATTGTTGAGGGTTAAGTCGATATTAATTGTGTCGCTTATTGATCTAGCTGGACTTTGTTTAGTCTTCGAAATTACTGTTGCTTGACTTTTCCTCCTCTTTGATATTACTTTAGCTAGACTTAATCCATCCTTCAATGTTAATGAAACTGGACTTTGTCTAGTCTTCTATATTTATGTTTCTAATGCTGGCTTTTGTCTAGTCATCAATATTTCTGCAGCTGGACTTCCTCTAGTCTTCGATCTTACTGTTTCTGTTTTAACATTTCAAGGTAAGAACTGACTATGACCATTCAGATATACTGCTTTCATTTTTTTATTATTTATCGGATATAAAGAACATAAGTTCCTGTCATGTCATGTTTTTTATTCTTCATCTTGTATGATAATATTCAATATGCTTATTGCACCGCATTGTACATGCTTGTAATGATCAATAGTTTTGTATAAAACAAAGTCGCAAAAACTAATAAGTACGAAAATATATCTTTGATTAAAGAAGCCGGCCATGGATAAGATACTGTACCCACCAATATTTCACATTTAATTCCATTTCAGGATCTAGAAAGTGAATATGTTCACTGAACATCAAGAGGTTTGCATTTCCTACCAAACTTTGTTTCTTACATTATGGTCCAAAACCATGCCTACTAAAACTTTATTCAAATACTTGTCTAGCACTTACACATGGTACTTTCTTATATGTGCCGTGAAAATGTTTTAACCTTAGCTTCTTTTGTGCAAATATATCGAGCAGCTATATACTGTTTTGTAATTGTTTCCATAATCACGTGTAATTATTTGCCGATTTCTCTCTCTATTTTAGTGTCCTCCAACGTATTACCATTTACTGTCCTTGCTTCCACAAACTATTGACATCTCTAATATTTTGTGTTTGATATTTCAATTTATCTCTGTTTTTCTCCGCCGCACTCGTAAGATATAAAACCTAGCTGGGCTTTGTTAACAAATCCCAGTCTTAATTTACGATTTATTTTTGTAGTTTAATTTCAATTACTCCTAGCTTTCAAATAAAAGTTCTGTGACATTGCAATTTTAATATGTATGTGAAAGGTGTACTATATTTTATTTGATCCATATGGTGTAAAATTCGTAGCACATAAATAGGGTTGGGGTAGTTTTGAGGTAATGTTTTGTGACAGATAGATCTTAATATTTGTATTAAAATTGTAATTCGTTAACAGTTATTCAGGAAACTATTGCATGGTTGACCAATTAATTGCTGTTCCTTTAGCAATACAATTTGAGAGAAATTTAAACGGTCTCATATATGCAACAAAATGTGTGTGATATTAATTACCTCTATTTTTGTTGAAAATCTTATAGATCAGCTTGTAGTCTTTGACATCGTATTTTTTCTTCTTCATATTTTAAGAAGTTGTTTGAATCAATTTTGATATGTTAATTGCCACTGCATTTTATTTCTTACATGATATTATTATTTACTCTCCTGTGAACTTGTCTAACATCTAGTCACCTTATTATGTTTTTCATGTGCATCGTAATACTGGTTCAGATTTTGGATATATTTATTTATTATCCACAGGATTTGAAATCAAACTAAATTCAGGTATCGTGCATGTCTTAAATGTTCGATGTTCTAATCAGATGATTTATAGTTTACATCTATTACATTCTTGGAACTTAATATCTTTCTAAATTCGATGTTTCCCAACTGTTCAACAATTCATGTTATTCATTCCATTTCACTAGTATATACCTTTTAATGGTTTGGTCTTTAGAATGTTTTTAACTCAGTACATGTAATGATGCAAAATGTTGTAGAATAATCTGTCTGTAGTATAATGTCAAAATGTTTTTTCATGGTCAGTGTTTCACATAAACATTATGACTGATGTATTCGCTAGTTCCGCAATAAATTGTTGACTGCGAATAATAGAATCTGTTCTGCTAGGGTCATGAATTTAATTAGGATTCACTCGTTTAGCAGTTAGGAACAGACAAGGGTGGAATGTTAATAAAAGGTCAGGTAACGGTAGGCGGCTTGATTGATATAAACCAGCGGTGAATTTTAGAAAGTTGTGGTCCATTGGAAATTGGTGTTATAAAATGATATTTTCCAGAATCGTTATTAATAAAGGCGGACTATAGGGAATTATTCTGACTTCCACGGCATTGATAAAGACTTTTGGCGGGGAAACCTGATTGGATAAGCTGAACGAGAGGGGTGTTCCCAGACGGAATACAGGATGTTTTTTTAAAAAATAGTTCCCCTTATGGAACTAATCAGTCCAAGTGTTTCTGCGAAAGGTCAAGTTTGACTCAGGGGAATAGTATATATTTCTCGTTTTTATATTGTCCATAGGAAAAAGGGGTCTGTACATTTTATAGACCCGTATCCAAAGAGAGATAGAGGGGATTTTCTAATGATAAGCGAGCGAGGACACGGAAACAGAACATGGTTAGTTTCAATTTCATGTAGTGTATATTCTTTGATGTAAGTTTTTAACTGTTGTTAAATTTATTCATTTTAAATTCATACTTCAATTTTCCTTTAATTCAGAAATAATAGTGAATATTGATTTTTCTATGTCTGAAAATCTGTGTCAAGGAATCACTAATCAGCAAAGTAATGTAGTTAGAACAAGGAGGACGTCCATTAATTCGTGTGTAATTAAGTTGTGAATTCTTTGCCAATTAATCGATGGTGTAGAACGTAAGCCGACTGATGGGCCAGCTGGTAAATTTTTTTAGCCAAGCGGGCCAGTGGAAGTGTCAGAGATGCTAATTATGTCATGCTACTCGGTTACGCATGTGGAAAACCTCGAACAAGGCACTGATTTAAGACAGTAAGTTGTTTGTGTATTAGGCGAATGATATTAGCTAGTTCTGTTGAATTTCTATAAACGATATCCGACGAAAAAGAATGGGAATATTTGTTGATCTCAGAAGAAGGAAATCCTGACATGTATTAAGGTTGGATAAAATATTTTTATTTGAAGGAAAAACAACACACCTGACTGCACAATGAGAAAGAGAGCAGTCCGCAATAAAGATTTGATGACGCGAAGAGGCTAGAAGAGAGAGAGAAGGAGATATAAGGAAACGTAGACCGATCACACTGATTTAGAAGAGACCGGAAGCACAAGGTGATGCTCTTTGATAGTGCGCCCTAGCCGCGAGAGCCCTGAGTGGTTACCGTGCAAGAACCTCACTATTATATTGATCAGCTTTAGAATTCCCAGAATGTCATTATGCTGGTTCACAAGCATGGTGCATGCAGTGCAGGCGTATTTTTTTTTAACTCTGCATGCCTACAATATGCTTCGAAAATCGCAAACTGTATACTACTTATAAAATGTATCCATCTATAAAACAGCCACTGTCATCAAAATCTTACATGTAAAACTAACTGGCCACAGCTGAAAAATCTTTTCAGTTGACGGAGATATCTCAAAATAAAATGAGCAAAATGATAACAGGAAATTCGTTTGTTTTGACTTGAGCTATTTGCACTTGTGAAAAAAGAAACGTTTCGGGTCATTTCGTTGTCTTAACCATGATTCCAATTTAGCTTAGAATTTATTTCATCTGCAAGCTCCCCGATTTATTCGCAATGATTAAATTCAGTGTTCATCTTGCATTGTTGGCACGTTTAGGGTATGTGAGTCTTGAAATATCTATAAGACACATCTGTACAAATGTGTAATACATCCAACAGATATGACATATTCTCAGTTGTACCCTTTTCTTAAACAATTGAAGAAATATCAGCCGTCTCTTCAAGCCTTAAAAGTAAGTGATGTTAGCGTTGATTTATTTTAAATCACAAATATACATGCCTGACATGATGATTTATTTGTTTGTTTGTTTGTTTTTAAAACTGTAACATGGTTAAACATTCAATTGCATAGCTGGTGATTGATGTCATTTAATAAAAATGGTTTAAGAATTCCCACGTGTGTCTCATATACTTCTTCCTGTCATGATGTTAAAATATCCGGTCCGGGACACCGAACAAAAACTAGTTCACCTACTTAGCAACCGTCACATTAGTTGCCATATTGGTATAGAGATTGTGTCCACTGCTTGTTTTAATGTTTGCAGACAGTCGATAGCATCAAGAACGCAAAAACAAATAACACCGGTTCCACTGCCCCGTTTCCCTCGCCAATTAACGGCACTTGGAAGCAATTGCTGTTTTACATTTTTGTATTGCTTCTTTGTTTTAACAGTTTTAGTATTCTACTCAGTTGGGGGGGGGGGGGCAGGTGTTTAAGGTGTTGTCATATGTAATGAAATATCTATAAAATTTAAGTACATGAATAACGAGAATTGTATTGTCCCACCTATCTAACTACCTACCTACCTACCTTCCTACCTACCTACCTTTCTACCTACCTACCTGCCAGCCTACATACCTACCTCCATACATACATACACACATGCTTACATACATACATACATACATACATACATACATACATACATACATACATGTATTAGACAAAATTAATATTGAACGAATCATATATTCTCTAACCTGTATGATAGTATCGTTTGTATTAAATATTAAGTCTGCCAAGTTTTATCAAGCATTCTCCTGTAGAATCTACGGATAGCACTTTCCGTCCTGTTTGGTATATATTTGTAATTCTCGATAATTAATTGTATATACCTTGATTTCTGTCATAGGAATCTGCAATGACTGTCTAGATAGATGAGAATTAATTACTAGGTCACCATGCAAATGGTTCTGTTACGCACGAGTGCATTTACCACAGACTTTGTGGCATTACTTTTTGGTGACCTGGGTTAGAATCTCGGTAGAATACGAATTAAAATTTCTCTAACCTGTATGACTGTGTGTGTAAATTAAGCAAAATATGCTCTGTTATAATACCGTGCAAGATTTCTGAATATATCATTATGAAATTTAAAACAAGGACTATGGGGAGTGGTAGACCAGATTTATGTTAGACGTTCTGGTACTTGAATTTGGTGGCACAAAATATTTCAAATGAAATAAAACAGCTCTTGATCTTATTTATTGGAAATGATTTGGTAGTCTTCACTTTGATATAATCTTCAAGATGACACAGTTTTCTCTGATGTAAGATTGAGAACCATCTGATTTAGAAGCAAAAATTAAACGGCGTCACGATTACTTAGCAAGAAAATGTCAATAGTTAATTTTTTTTCTCTGACCAAATAGACAGATTTTGTAGACTGCAAAATTTACTTAACATACTTTCCCCAGCCCATGCACCCTGCAGACACAGCCAAACCTGTTTTTAATATCACCGTTATTACGAAACTACCTCCTAAAGAAACACATTCCCAAGGTCACAACAACCAAATAATTATACGAAATGAAACTCAATTAAATAAATAGTTACCTGTCTAATGCGTAAATATTTCTGCTTCACTTAACTAGCTGCTGAATTCCTTAACCCCGTGTGCCACGTTTACGCGTAATGAGGTAGTACCATACTTCCTACCTCTGTGTGGGGTGTTACAGAAAAACAGTCAGATGTAGCTCTGCACTAGTACGAAATAATTTATACGTAGACTTTCTACTCGCATTAAAAATAAAGAGGGAAAACCCTAATTTTATACCCGATTTATTTAGACCAAATATGGCCTCTCTTCGGAACCGGAGTTTGTGTCCGGATTTTAGACTATTTGGCCTGAGATCTATAACTAAATCGTTTAAACTGCACACGGACAGGTGCACCTTTGCGAAAAGTAGGGTAAGTTTGAGATTTTGACTCAAAAGTGGTAGGAACACGAAAGCATGGGTCCAATATAAAAAGACGTCCAACTTTTACCCTTCTAATAATGCGTGAGCGAAATAGGCAACAGAAACCGTCTTATATACACCTAGGCATCCGGCTCAAAGAATATTCTTCTGAAAGCAGATCAATTTAGATGTATTCGGATGTAACCCAACAATGCGTTTCCTACCCCATTTCAGGTGGAAATGAAAAGAATCTATAGGGGTTAATGAGTTAATGCAGGTTTGATTGCACTTATTTTGCAATGCATGAATAATTAATGTTGAATACTAGAACGGTGTTTTTCTAACTAGAGACTTTACATTATGTTGGACGACCTCGATAGCCAATATTGATCAGAACTTTATCTTGATACCTGTAAATTTCTTGTTTGGCTTTTAAAGCAGTTCTGATCAGTGTACTCTATCAAGACATCACTGCTACCCGGGTTACTAGAAAAACCAAAATACGCACATATGAACATGTTTAAATTGTATATATCGTGGTACTCACCAGAAGTATTATTTGTAATTGTTTGTACAATAATAAAAACAAAATAAACTTTGATTTAAGGGATTTGATACGAATGATTTGCCTTTCACCTATTTCAAGCACATTTCATATAAATGACGTCACTCGGTAGTATTTTATTGTATTTGATTGGATCTTGTATGATTAATGGCGAATCGTTCTGAACTTAAAATATAACATAGTGTAACGAGGAACACCCATGGACTTTAATTTTCGTTTCGTTAATGCAATTTTTGTTTCGTTAAAGTTTATGTTCTGATTTTAAATGCTTGGCGGGCTTTGTAGTGCCATCTAGCGTCATAGTTTTGGGTCACGTGATTCCACCTGGGTATATATAAATACGTACCAAATGTGGCTGTTATGTTGGTATGTAATGAAGCGGTATTGTATGAAGACGTCCCTTTGTAAGTGAAGCAGTATAACCACCCCACCAGAGCAAGCACATCTGGTCGTATTTCGTCGGACAGGAGAGAGCCAGGCCAGGGAATCTGAAAAGAGTATGGACAAGGTCATTCGTCGACCAAAGGACCGGCGCTATAAGGCTCGTCCAAGAAACGCAGAGGTTTTGCGGCAATACATGTTTTGATTGAGGAAAACTCTTCTTTCTTCATTTCGCACTGTCGCCTCTCTCTGTCAATCTCGATAGGATAACGACGCAACTCTGCGACACAGTCGGCAACTTGGCGACTGGAACAAGACCCAGTCGGCGACTCTGAGAGCAACCCTGCGACACAATCGGCGTCTCTGCGACCAAAGGAAGACACAGTCGGCGACTCTGTGACCAAATAGGCGACCAGAAGAAGACCCAGTCGGCCACTGCGACCAAGTCAGCGACACAGTCGGTAGCTCTGCGACACAGTCGGCGACCAGAGGAAGACCAAGTCAGCGACTCTATGACCAAGTCTGCGACACAGTCGGCGATTCTGCAACCAAGTCGGTGACCAGAGGAAGACCCATTCAGCGACTCTGTGACCAAGTTGGCGACACGGTCTGCAACTTGGCGACCCATACTACAATCCAGTCGACCACCTATCGACTCAGTCGAAGACACAGTCGGGACCACAAGATATCCAGTCGACGACTCAGCGACTTAGCGACTAAGTTGGCGACCCGGTCGGCGACAAGAAGCTAGGAATAACACGTTATCCCACTCGGGTAGAAATCTGTCGCCCTCTTGAGCGCCAGACTTCAGAAAGATTCAGAGTGATATCACTCCAAATATACAGATGCAGACAAGCCGATGTCCTTTCCAGTGATATAATATGTTTTAAAAAAAAACGGATGATGCGGGCAAAAACAGACGGGCCAGTAAAATTAAAAGCGTTCTATTCTCTCATGGTTGTGATTATGCATGGATAACGCAAGAAATAGGTGATAGAAATAGTTTTCTATGTTCAGACAAAGTCTATTTGATACCTCGTTACAGATTTGGTCGGGGCCCCGAGTGGCCGAGTGGTCTAAAGCGCTGATCGTTACGGATCACTGCCATCTCACCTCTGTCTGCGTGAGTTCGAGTCCAGGCTCGGCTAACGTGGGTACGTTTTATTATATTTTTTAATGTTCTAAACATGATTTAATTATTGAACGAGGAAGACACACTAAAACTGAAAGATATCGAAGAGTTTGAAAAATATGTCTTAAAGAAAATATCAAGTGTGTAGAAGACAAATATCATTTTGTATGTATACCTAATTTAAGACGGAAATATATCGGCGAGATTTATTCTATGAACCCTTCAGTAAATAAATTTACAAATTTAATATCCACTTAGAAAATGGTCCGAAACTTTTGTATTTGGCTTCCAAACAAAGATATGAACTGCTAAAAAGTATCAGTCTCAGCACCTAAACAATACTTTACCAGACTGTTTATAGCGCACTGTGTTTTGTACACTCAACTCCTAAACAATCCTTTACGAGACTGTTTACAGCGCACTGTGTTTTGTACACTCAGCACCTAAACAATAGTTTACCAGACTGTTTAGAGCGCACTGTGTTTTGTACACTCAGCACCTAAACAATACTTTACCAGACTGTTTAGAGCGCACTGTGTTTTGTACACTCAGCACCTAGACAATACTTTACCAGACTGTTTATAGCGCACTGTGTTTTGTACACTCAGCACCTAGACAATACTTTACCAGACTGTTTATAGCGCACTGTGTTTTGTACACTCAGCACCTAGACAATACTTTACCAGACTGTTTAGCACTGTGTTTTGTACACTCAGCACCACCTAGACAATCCTTTACCAGACTGTTTATAGCGCACTGTGTTTTGTACACTCAGCACCTAGACAATACTTTACCAGACTGTTTATAGCGCACTGTGTTTTGTACACTCAGCACCTAAACAATACTTTACCAGCCTGTTTATAGCGCACTGTATTTTGTACACTCAGCACCTAGACAATACTTTACCAGACTGTTTATAGCGCACTGTGTTTTGTACTCTGTTTTATTGTGTTATGTAGTGAATGAACGTTCTGTTCTGTTCTGAACTGTGACAATTACTGCTAAGATTTCCAAAACCTGAACCTTGAAATATTCGCCACTAGAGATATATACTTTTGTACTTTGATAATTTTCACTTACGTTCTGTGTATGTACATTATTACGATTCGCCGCTAATCAAGTACTACCGAGTTAGAAATTTGTAAAAGTTAAGTAATTGATTAAAAATCACTGAAATCAATGTTTAATTTATTGAACAGAAGTATTGAAACAAATATAAATCATATCGTATGTGCGCACGCGGATATATATATATATATATATATATATATATATATATATATATATATATATATATATATATATATATATATATATATATATATATATATATATATATATATATATATATACTGAAAACATGTAAACACTTGCGTATTTCGGTGTTTCTAGTAACCGATCTTATCCCGTTTCAAACAAATTGAACTTCCATGTTGAAACATTAATAAATTCTTGCGCCTGAAAACTTAGTGTTGTGTTTCTTTATTAGCATTCCGATTTGTAAAGTTACCTCAAGTGATTAGTTTTTTAAAAGAAGTGACAGAGTCGGAAGTTTCAATCGCTATAACAATTTAAAGAACTTATGATAACGGTCATTTTTACAACGAAGCACGCCAGGTCCCTTATTTAATGTTACGTTCTGATTCAAATGATGATTTACGGTCAGTAAAGGTCAGAACTAAATGTATGAGCTCGAATATACAGATGGCACGCTGAGATTGGGATATCTGAGAAAGTAAATTGACGACCGGTTGTCATGTAATTTAGGACAATATATTATCAGAACTGGAAGTTCTCAGTTGACAAGTTATTGCTTTATTTTCTGCATAACTCCGAAAACTTTACCGGGTCAAGGAGCTTAAATAACGGCTCTTCAGGTTTAACGATAACAATTTTAGCATTATCAAGGGTTATTTGGCGCAAATGCTATCGACACATTTGACAACTACACACTCCACAAATAAAATACTATTACCTGATTCGAGATAAAATACTTTGGTACCCGATATATCTACCGCGTTAATTTACATATAGACTTACACACTGACTATGAATATACAAAGTGATGTACCCCAAGATAATTTTAATTGCTATTACTGACTGTTGCAGATTGTTTTATATTATAGCAGAAGAGCATTGTTGACCTCGCAGCTCTTGTAAAGCTTTGTGGAGGCTATTTGAACCTGAATGTATACCATTGCAAGAAAGCTGCTTTATTTCAGTGAATTAAAGTGGCTTTAACCTTCATCATTTAGAGGCCCTCCGCTCCCCAAATCGATAGGCGTTTCTGCAAGTTAGACGAAAATATGTGAATCAGACGTTACGAGTCTATGCTCTTAAAATAAGTAACAGAAAAGAGTGAAGACAACAAGCTTTGTAAAATTTAACAAATAATTTATTTCCCTAGAATACAAAGTGAAAAATGAGGAAAAAAAAAAGAACTTCCGGTATTGTGAAATAAATCCAAAACTAATCCAAGAATTAAAGACACAAGTCCTAGTAATAAAAAGTCCTGAATAAAATTCAGTTCAAGTCCAGAATAGATCCAAAATTGAAGGTGATGACGTGTCTGTTATGGTCTTCGAAGTGCTGATGTGTCAACAGTCTTTGTTGAATCACAGAAATATTATTCCAGGTTTGAATTCAGTATAAATTCTAATGAATGTCTTTACCCAAGAATTTTATCAGAACATTTTTGTATTTCCAGAGAAAATAATCACTGGAATTTAATAATTTGAAGAAAATAAAATTCAGCCCAAACTGGTCACAACATAATACAACTTAAAGTGCTAGATGTTAAGGCATGACTGGTAAAATCCTCACAGTCACAAGATAATATAGTTATCTGCTTGACCTCAGGTCATAATTAGCATTTTCTAAAAGCAATCATTACCTAATGGAAAATAACCTTCTAGAATGATCTAATGAGCCTTGTTTATTTACAACACAATATCCTATAAAATTCACTTAGGAATCTCCAAAACCCTGACCCTGATCAACATATTTACGCCTTCCTGTTTACCATAATAATAATCCTGATAATAAGATCATACACATAAAAAATAATGAAGCTACTATTAGTTGTTTACATAAATGAAATAAAACAAAGAAGAAACGTCAATCAGGTCAAGCAGAAATGAACTCAATTTTGGACAAGGTCAAGTCCAGCAAACAATGTTACATTACAATAACATGTAATGAAATAAAAAAAGATTTAAAACTAACAGACAAACAATTAAATTAAATATAAATAACACAGATCTCAAGTAATTTCAGGGATACGAATTTGTTAAATGACAAATGAACGGACGTTATCATCGCATGATACGCTCCACATAGTCTACAATCAACATGCCTGCATTTTAATAACTTGAAAACAGGATTGTTTATTGTGGTTTGTCGGTTTACGGTACCCAGTTCGTGTGTTAGGGTACCCAGTTAATGTGTTAGGGTACTCAGTATATGTGATAGGATACCTAGTTAATCTGTTAGGTTACCCAGTTAATGTGTTAAGTTACCCAGTTAATATGTTCATGTAAACCATATTGAAATCTCGTCCAAAACTATATTTTCCTTCCGAGATAACTCTGTTTTGAAGCGTCTTCTTGTTCTCCTACAAAAACCATGGCCTATGACAGGTCCTACACTAATCAATATTTAGAGTTTGATTCTCACGACAAATTTATCTTGCTACCAGACTTAATGCTACCAAACTTTATGGCCAGTTCCTAAATGAATGGCAATTAGGGCTAATCTTAAGATTAGTGCTTGCTCTTAAGCTTCTTAAAGGTCTTTGTCACAGCTGATGGAAGTGGTAATACAATTGTCTGCTTCTTATTTGTTAAAGTTTGTTTCCTTAAAAACTGATGCTAGGATAAGTGCCGTTCCGTCTCCCATTCTGTTTTTATTAATCGATCTTGTCTCTACTTCAATAAGCTGCACTTTCTTTTGGACTTAGATAGGCTATTTTTCATCCTAAATCCTTTCAGGTAGACACGTTTATTGTTGCATCGTCACATGTATTGATGTCAAGAAAACTATTCTCTAATACTAGTACAATTAATTTGATCTATTTTTAGACCTGATGCTCTCCGATAATAAAACAATTAAAACCCCTAGTTTCTAGAACACACCACCAGACGGTCAAAAAGTTATGTACATATCGTAAATTCGCCAATAATCTGGCACAAACGTATGTCACAGATCAATTGCGCACTATTATTGGAGTAGCTACGTGATCATATTTGAGATTGTAGAACACACCTTTATCAAAATTAACTCATCCCTTCGACTACTACTACGTAAAGCAGTCTTCAACTATCAACTAGGAACGAAACATCATTTCCAGGTGGGTTTTTTTAAAAAACAACCACTGTATGGGTTGTTTTCACAGACGTCACGATTGTGTACGCAAATACCCACAATGCAAGGCGCGCTCACCTTGCACCGCCATTTTGAGTCCCTGTCAAACCGTTGTCAACATCAGTCATCACGCATATTCTAGATAAAAATTTGATTTAATCGTCACTAAGGATATTTACTTCATATAAATGATACACAGATTATATATGAAATTAAGAGCCCCTATAGCACGAAAGATAAAATAAAGCTGGAAATATCCTGGCTTATATCGAAAGACAAAATATTGAAGTTGAACCGTAATTACGCATATTTCTACCAAACAGAAATGCAGTTATCACTGACAGACAATATTGTGATTTGGTTTTTTTTTTTTATTTTTTTTTTCTTAAATTATCTTTTATAATGTCCACAAGATTGTCATCTTGAACGAGTATTTCCGGACAACGATCTTTCGGGATACAACATCAGTTACGGAACTTAACAGCCCGTGCATTATGCCAGAATTTGGATGTCATCTGTCTTTGGCACAAGCACTTGCTTTCGTGAAAATATTTTCACAAAAGCAAGTACTTGTGCCAAAGACAGCTGACGAACCATTTTTAATTAATACGATCAATTATTGTATTTGTGGTGGAAACCATGAACAGAGGATGATAATGAATGAAAGCGAGAACTGTTCAAAGATGTTTCATCTCCAGTGTATTAAAATGAAGCATGTGCCTGACGGAACATGATTTTGTGTCCAATGTCACAATCGAGTATTCTTGAAATGCTTACTGGAATATGAAATTATATAGTAACGATTGACTTTTTAACTTCAACGATAAGGAAATGATTGATTTCAGCCCATGAAAATTGAAAATTATTACATGTTGTACTTGTTTGTGCATCCATTTATTTATGCGTCTGTTTATTGATGGCTCTATTTATTTATTTATGACATACACAACAGATTGTGGTGTATTAAGATATCTTTACGCACAAAATGATACGTGCCTTCATAATTATGTGGTTGGAACAATGTTTTTAGGTGTCGGTTTGCGTCGCTAGGGAATTAATATGGCGGATATGGAAGTGCACACGTTTTGTGACGTCACGTGAAAACAACGGATATGTCTCTCGATAAAGCGACAGCATTTTTTCAATGTGAAAATCAACGTGATAGTATCCTACTCACCCGCATACTGTTGTACTCTCAATTTTGATTTGTTAATACAATTAATAATTAAGCCTTCTCGTGTTGCTCAGCAATATAATTTTATGTTGAATGAATTCTATATCGCCATAAAAAGCTGTCATAGGAGAAGAGGTCAAGGTCACCACGACCGAGTTAAGATCGGTCTATTCCAGTAGAGGCAAATTTCATTTAAAACGAGTAGGGGTTTTTAGTGTGTGATACTTTTCTGCCAACGGAAAATGTCAGAAGTGTCACTTTTTCAAAATCAACTCTAGACTGGGCAATATCGGTGTGTACCCCAAACCACAGCCCACCAACACCCATCCAGACTCAGATTAGTCAATTCTTAATCAAGGAACAAGATATTACAAGAATGGAAATGATAGATAAAAAATTGGACGTTGTCTCCAAGGCCATAGAAAAATGGTATCAGAGGAATATATAGACCAAAAACTAAAAGAAATTGTTACTCAAGCTGGAATGAATGATTCTCTGGAAAATATGAAAGAAGAATTAAAACGGAACATTTCAAAAGAGTTTGGGGATCTGCCGAAATTTACGCGGAGAAATTTGAATCAAGGCGGAAAGATAAGTTCTTGACAAAAAGAATTAATAAGCTTGAGGCAGAAAATAAAATAATCAGGGAGGAAAATAATGGAATACGAGTTGTGAATGCTTCACTAAAGAAGAGATTTGATGACTTGGATCAGTATAGCCGGAATGAAAATATTAAACTGTACGGGATAGATGATTCGAACAAGGATGACACCCCTCCACAGAGTATGACGAAGGTCATATCTTTTTGTAAAAATAAACTCAACATCAGTATTGCACCTCAAGACCTTAGGGTAGCACACAAACTAGGTTGATTTCCTGAAAATGCAAATAGACGGATAACTTGGCGATTCATGAGGCGTATGACCAAATTGTATATACTACAGAAAAGGAAAACACTGAAAGAATCCAGAATCCCTCTGTGTGTGTGTGTGTGTGTGTGTGTGTGTGTGTGTGTGCGTGTGTGTGTGTGTGTGTGTGTGTGATTTGGATCTTTAATGCAGCTTTAAAAAATGTTCAGTCATATCGCTACGATGTCAGCAGTGTGACAGTTTATAGTGATGTCTAGCACGGGGGCATCATGCCACAGACATGTAGCATGATGTCCCACCCAGTCACATTATCCTGACACCAGGCCGACCAGTCCTAACACTAACCTCTTAATACTGAGCGCCTATCGAGGTAAGTGTTAATACCATTTTTATAAGTCTTTGGTATGACTTGGTCGGGGTTCGAAACCGCGACCTCCCGCATCCGAGGCGCACGCTCTAACCACTAGCCCACCGGAGCGGTCCCGGAATTTTTTTGTAAGATAGGATATTTCTAAAGCAACGCTGGAATTCATGGAGAAAGTCGGAACAATAAACTCCGTAGAAAGTACATGAGAATATGATTTTAAGGTGTTCGTAAATATACAGAATGGTAGAAAACCGAGAGTAACCACTGAAACTGATTTAACAACTCTGGGGCAAAAGAATTTACTGAAATTATTTCGGTGTGCGTGAAGACTTTCTAGCAACAGATGAAACCATTATCAGGACATCTCAGAATAAATATTTTTGACTAGACAAAAGTAGCAAATGTTCTTTCTTGCGTCAAGTGAAGGATATAAGGTACATAACTGTAACATGATATAACTATATCATCTGTTTTTGCAAGGCAATTAGAGTGTATAT